>CAJQUN010001361.1:0-74332 GCA_907163345.1 Haberlea rhodopensis
TCTTCTTTATATAAACATATTAACAACACTTACAACACCATCTTCAGGAAACAACTACAGATGGTCGAAAATGCCGCTCAGGACATGATAAACAACACCGACAACCACGACTCATCGTGCATCACACTGAATCGACCGCCTCAACTTGCTGCCGAGCAAGATATTTCTCCCTCCTCTCTTTCTGAAGAACGATGACATAAAAAGCAGCGAACACAAAAAGAAATCAGTCAAGATCCGATTAGTGGACAGGAGTTGTACACCAAAACCAAGGTGATTCAGTCAAATGCAGAGCAACTTAACATATATTGAAGGGCTAAACTCACACATTCTAAGAGCATTACTTGTCAAAGTCCGGTTATGACTTAAACGGACAGAGGGATATATAAATGATGACTTACCCATTCATCTAAAACAAGCCTTCCCCGTTGACTCGTGGACCTGCATCAGCAGAAGGCTTCTTCTTGCTAGCTTCTAGTGCAGCGTCAGCTTCAACCAGTCGACACTTCAGTTTTTCAAGTGCCTTGGTACAAAGTTTCATTAGTTTTTGGAGATGGGGACTCAACAGAAATTTGTAACAGACAATACATATTGACAGATTCAGAGATAAACTCTTACAGGATTATTGCTCTCTGGGTCCAAGAAGATTACACACAATATACGTTCAACAGTCACTTGATCCCTTTGTTCATCAAACTGAATAAGAATTGCAATTAAATAAATAAAACTAAAACTCGAGAAACACAGCCTAACATTTTCAACAGGCATAACATGTTAACCTGTACAAAACCATCGTCTGTCACACAAACCAATTTAAGTGTGGAGAGAAAATCAGATGCAGTGACCCATTTAACATGAGAGGTGGCTGAATACAGATACTGTTGAGTTGAAACGAATATTTCCATCACTAGCATGCCAATTCAGGTTTGTTAATCACAGACGGCAAGAAACGCCATATGTTAGGATAATCAATAAGTAGGCATATCAATCATTTGTCCCTTGGAAAAACTTCAAGTTAGCTTTATATGGTACCAACTACATTATTGTTCCTGGGACATGTTGGGCAAGAACTTGAAAACACCATTGTAGCAAAATGATTGTCAGTGCTCGGTACAGATCTACTGTATGCCAGAATAATAGTTTGGAACACACGGCCGAGCTCTCGTTTTCCTCTCATAAATTCCTTCAGCAAAACTTCGACAATAAATCTTCCATATAGGTGAATGAGACTGTTATGTATGTAGGACCCGCGTTATGGGATGGTGATATTACTATTCACGGGTCATGGGTACTGTTCACCGGCAGGGGGTACTGTTTCACCTTTGGACTGGAGTTTTGGCGAAAATTAGAGAGGGAGATAGCAAGAATGAAGGCGGGAAACCTTCTTAAGAATTTATTTATTCAAAAACTTCTTTCGTGTATTTTCATTAATAAACCAACATATTTATATACAAAAGGAAAATCCTAAGGTTGATAACCAAAATGTCCTAAGTTGATAAACCAAAATCTTAAAGTAAAACCAAACCTATTTTAACCAATCCAAATCCTAATCAAAATAATCAAATCCTAATCATAAAAGATAAAATTGCAGGAGTATCCAGGATTTTATCTTCATAACATCACTCCCCTCCTCGAGATGGCGTTTGTCCGCAAGCACCACTACAAATTTCATTAAATTTATAAGAAGTTATGAATAATGCAAAGAGTAAGCACAGGTGGCGGGGTTCTTGAACTCCCTCCTCCAATTTTTTATTTCCTAGGTTTTGATCATAAATTCATCGGTTTTCCCAGGAGCAAAAGATAAGATATTGGATTTTGAAGGTATATGTTTATTGGAGTCAAGTTCTGACACAAAATCACGCATCTTTCAGTATCAAAATTTGAGTCGTCGATATCTCCAGGAGGAATTTTTACAAACCATTTTTAGAATTATCATCTGTAGCATATCCCGGGAACAGTTTGACATGCTGATCGTGTCGTGGCGAGCACAGAGTTGACAGACATGCAGAAATTGCCTCCAACTTCTCGAAAAGAACTTGCTGTCGTTTCTCAGCCGCTGCTTTGAACTCCTGATGCCTTTTTCCAAAGACATAGAAGTCCGCATAAACGACTGGCTCTGATGCCATTGTTATATATGTAGGATCGCGTTATGGGATGATGATATTACTATTCACGAGTCGGGAGTACTATTCCCTGGTCGGGGGTACTGTTCACGTCTAGGGGTACTGTTAACCTATGTTGTTGGACGGGAGTTTGGGAAAAATTAGAGAGGGAGAGAGCAATGAAGACATGAAACCTTCTTAGAATTATTTAATTCAAAAACTTCATTCTTGTGTTTTCATTAATAAATCAATATATTTATACAAATAAAAGTCCTAAGTTGATAAACCAAAATCTTAAAAGATAAACCAAATCCTATTTTAAACAAATCCAAATCCAAATCCAAATCCAATCCTAATCAAAATAAATCAAATCCTAATCATAAAAGATAAAATTGCAGGAGTATCTAGGATTTTATCTTCATAACAGAGACAGTACTACAACTTCTGATCCCATAAAGAAAAGACACAGAGAGAAGAAAGGGGTGATGGAAGAGAGAGGAAAAGAATCAGAGAACACTTTACTTACCATAAACCACGGACCTGATCAATAAAAATCAAATTTACCCAATAATTCAAAGATTGAAAATTGGTACTGTATTCAAAAGATTAAACGTACTCTACATAACAGAATCAACTAAGAGAAACCGAGAAGCATGTTACCAGTAGAATGATCACCATGCATACGATGCATTAAACAAGAAACTGGTATTTTAAGGGGAATTCTTGTCATTTTTCGGTTAATTTACTAGGTAGCAATTAAGTAAAATCAACTAGATGTAAATAATATCACCATGCCATTTAGAAGAAATAAGATAATTGGGAAGAAAATCTGCAAAAAGATCTCATTATCTTCATCTGTAGTCCATGCCATATGAGTTGGTTGATAATGTTATGAGACACATGGTTTTTTTCACCAAGAAACATCTGTATCACAAAACTCAGCTAATAATTGTGCTATATAACATACTGTGCGCTCCATTGAAGACAAAAGAAAGTATCAGCATGGTAACAATGACACGAATTGGATAAAGGATTTATTTTTTCCCTTACAAGTACTACATTTCAATTTCAAACTACATCCAGGAACTTCTTGCGACTTAAAAATAAGTAATATCTTCTGACAATAATTATTATCTTAACAAAAATGCAATATCACATGCATTTAGTAGTTTAGCATGAAGAAAGTACTTGAAGGCTGTTGTGTACAAAACTCAAAGATGATAAGCAACACGAAATTAACAGGAAGAAATTCAATGTGGAAATCAAAACTGACTTGTATTACTGGAATTCAAATAACAACTATAGAAATGAAAATGAAAATGAAACTCTCAGCTCTCTGTTACACTGGTAGGGAAATCACTCACCAGCCCAAGCTTACAGCTAGACCACTCTTGCTAACAAATTTCTGGCGTCCTCTTCTCCCTCCCTCCCTCTATTTATTCTGATTTCTTCCCTCTTTCTAATCCTAACAAACTAACTGTTTCCCCCCATTGTTTCACGTGTTAGCTTCTTGGGCCTTTAATTCCAGTAGGCTTCTAAGTTTTTCCCCTAACAAAGGCAGTCAATAATTAATTCAAATGAAGGCAACGGAGCACATTAATCACTAGGGAGCTCCTCTTGGAGCCAACAATTCATGTTCTATAATTTTGCAGCGTATAATGCATGCATATGATGGAACCACAATTGGCCTCTTAAATAAATGAATCTCAGACCTGGTGTCAATTTACTTCATTTAAAGAAAACTGTTTGCAGCATATCACATTTACATTCTTTCATTAATTCAAATGACAAGGGAGTAATAAAATAAGCTGGGAAAAGCACTCACCAACTCAGGGATGTAATCTGATCCTTGTTTCACCTTGAGACTCATAATCTTAAACTTAACTTTGCTCTTCTGATTCATAGGTTTCTCACTGTTCTCAGGGTGCTCCACAAATTTGAACACTGTGATAAAAGACATGCTCGTATTTAACTTACCTCTACATACAATAAGCATATGAAAGATTTTGGACTATGCAAGCCCACTTCCATTGAAATTAAATGCTCCAACAAGAAGGTGCTAAATAATATACCAGTAGCTGTGAGGCTTTCTCCAGGAGCAAGGACACCACCAGGGGGTCTCATGTAACAACTTTTTGGCGAAGTGGTTTGAAACTAAAGATGGAAATCAAGTCAGCAGTTTTCTCTGAGAGATTCGTGGAATCATGGGGTTGCGGGTATGAAATCTTTGGTTAAGTAAATTGCAAATAAGACATAAAATGAAAAAAGTTGGTCATTTTACCACATCTGTGCCTAATTCATATATAGTGATGCCATCTGAGTATCTAACAAATTTAAAATCCATGTTCCAATTTACTCGTACGTCTTTAGTTGACTTGTAATCTCTATGTACATATCAAATAAGCAGTGCAGACTCTAAGGGTATATACAATGGAATTTGTTGGTCATGTGGGATCCATACCTTCTCATGTGGACGGGTCCAAAAAAATCGGCTCATTGGATCTACACTTAGAGCATTGGCAATGCCCTAAGGGTAGCTTGAACTCAACCGAACAGAAAATAAAAAACAAGCATGTAAATTTGAAAGAAATTAAATTTCTTATTCCACTGTAAACGGGAATATAGTTCTAACACCATCTGTTTAAAAATGGCATTCTGGGGTCCTTCTAACATATAAAAACATGACATATTATTTTTGTGTCATTTCCTTATATAAATTGAATCGAAGATAGAATACAATTATGCAACATAGGGATAATACATAAAATAGTCCCCAAAGTTCGTTAAATGACCCGATTTAGGCCCTAATATTTGCGCTAACCCGGTTTAGTCCCTAATATTTTAAAAGTTTTCCCGGTTCAGTCCCCGACGTTAAGTTGACCGTTTGAACAAACATAGATGGATTAATTTTGGGATATTTTAAAATTTTAGAGACTAAACCGGGTCACTTAAGATATTAGGGACTAAATCGGGAATTAACGCAAACTTTAGGGACTAAATTGAGTACAAATGTTTGTGCTTACCCGTTTTTTTTTTTGTGGACCATATTAACAATATAAAAATTGAACAATACTTCGCAACACTCCCACCAGTAATGTGAAATTGGAACAATTTATAATTTAGATCGCATATATTTATGTACTGGCGTATAAAAGGTATTATGATTCCCATAAACAGTCTAAAAATTTAAAATATTAACTAAGTTTGAACAAAATCAGTTTTTCAATAATTAAAAAAAATAAATATTGATAATCTAATCATTCACAAGCAACTGCAGATACCAATTAAGATGTAAGAATGTCCATACAGAAACTCTGAAGCAATACATAAATATATGAGATTAAATATATACATAAATGTATGATACATTGAATTATGGTTTCAAAAATATATGTGATCTAAATTATAAATTGTTTCAATTTCATATTACTTGTGGGAGTTCAAAAGGTTTTGCGAAGTTGTGATTCATTTTTATATCGATAATATGGTCCACGAAACAAACGGGTAAACACAAATCTTTGTACTCAATTTAGTCCTTAAAGTTTGCGTTAATTCCCGATTTAGTCCTAATGTTTTAAGTGACCATATTTAGTCCTAAAGTTTTAAAACAACCTCGAATCAGACAATATCTGTTTGTTCAAACGGCCGACTTAACCCCGGGGACTGAATCGGGGAAGATTTTAAAACATTAGGGATTAAATCGGGTCACCGAAAATATTAGGGACTGAATTATGTATTATCCCAGTAACATAAGATCTGGATTGATATAAATGAATATTTATCCTATCTGCTTTATAAAGTTGCAGCAAAATTATGCACAGAAACATCAAACAGGAGACATGGAAGATACGATCGTAAAAGGAATAGATATTAATTATAAGATCAACAAATCACCAAAACCAACAAAAGAAGAATACCTTAAATGCAACATGAGACTTGCTGGAATTTTTAATCCTTACAGCACTTCTCGCCTGCTTTCCTGGTTCATCTTCAATACACAGGAACACACAAACAACTAATCAGTATCGGACATAAAAACAAAAAAATGCAGAGACTTCAGATTCATTCAATCAATACACCAATTTCATCTCATTTTCATATATTAATAGATTATTTAGGAACAAGTTCTAAATAGGTAAGGATGGAGAGAGACAACGGTGTCGCACAAGGGAAGTAGAGGTTGTTTGAAGGATCGAGGCGGAGTCTTCGGCGCACAGGGAGGAGCGATCTAGCAACGGAGGAAACGGTGGAGGAGGAGCGAGTGTTGGAAGGTACAGCACCATTTTGATGGTTCTGGTCCTGCGATTGATTGCGTAGATTCTGAGTGGAAGAAGAGGAAGAAGATGTAGTTGCCGACTGCCAGAACGGGCAAAGCCGCCACGCACGGTGGTTTCGGTGAGTATCGGCAATTGCCATTCCGCTGGGATGTGACGTGATTTTCGATTTGGACTCAACTATTGCGTTGACTAAGAAGCTAATTGATTGGATTTGAAGCCTTAAAAGTCAGCGGATTAGGAGTCTCGAATATTGGATACGGTTTTAACTTTTAAAGGTCCATAACACTTAACCGAGTAAACAGGTCGGCTATCCGTTGACGTATCGGTTATCTTTTGACCCGGTTAGATAGATATGGTTCATAGTTTTCAAACTCGTTAACCGACTGTTAGACGATCCAGAATCATAATTGATCCATCTGTACACGGGTCGATTATTTTTTTATATTTCCTTATTTTTTAAATTTTAAATTAATTATTTTGTTGTATAATTGAGCTTCTTACCTCCAACTTGGATGATTTGTTTTCTAACATTTAACTATCATATCATTGTTGAACTAAATTGGACGTTATAATTTATATATATTAAACAAAAAAAATACATTCTACGCATTTTCATTATTCGAGTTGATTTTATTTCATTTTATTTTATGAGTAATCTATGGAGAAAAATACATTTAAACACTTTTTTTCAATTTTTAGTAACATATTTTAATTTTTTTTTAAAAAAAATGAAGGGTTGAACCTAGGGGTGTAAACGAACCGAATCGAGCCGAATATGCAGAAAATTTTAAGGTTCGAATTCGGCTCGAAATAGTTATATTCGAGTTCGAGTTCGATTCGAAGTTCGAATAGTTTCAAAAATTTGGCTCGAGTTCGGCTCGAATCAAAGTTCGAGTTCGAGTTCGGCTCGAAAATGTTCGAACATGTTCGCGAACTATTCGAATTATTGCTCGAAAATAAACACCCGAAAGGTTCAAAATATATTTATTTAATATATAATTATATTATATTAATAAAATATTAAGGTTCGCAAGCGGCTCGCGAACTATCGAACAAAGTTCGAACATGTTCGAGTTCGGCTCGAAAAAAGTTCGAATATGTTCGAGTTCGGCTCGAATTCGAGATTCTCGAATTCGAATCAAATATTTATCGAGCCGGCTCGAAAAGTTCGTGACCATGTTCGATTCGTTTATACCCCTAATTGAACCGAAACCATAACCGCTTGTTAATCGTAACTGGTACCGTCAAGAAAAGTTAAGGTTAATGGTCAATTTTTTTGAGCCGACAGCTCTGAACCGTGCTAATGTATGTTCCAATATATTGTGATGTTTTCAAGTTATAATGTATAAGAAAACCATTACCTTATCTAATTCGCATATGGCGTATTGCCAACTTTGAGTAGCAAAATTTTGGGTAATCGGTAGCTTGTTACCTTGTTTTTCAATCTTACTATTATTTTTGTGCTTGGAAGAAATTAATGTCTATCTTTCCAAAATCGGGCCAAAATCGGGTAACAAGTAGCTTGTTTCGATCACTTACAGCTTGAGTTGAATTGAAACCGTAAAACATTTGAATTGAATAGACAAAACATTTGATTAGATCAAAATGATTTATAAAAGACTGATTCGGTGAGGTTTTAACTATGGGTGTAAAAGAACCGAATCGAACTGAATACGCAGAAAATTTTAAGGTTCAAATTTGAGTTCGATTCGAAATTCGAACAGTTTTAAAAATTTGGCTCAAGTACGGCTTGAATCAAAGTTCGAGTTCGAGTTCAACTCGAAAAGATTCGAACATGCTAGTGAGATATTCGAACTATTGCTCGAAAATAAATGTCCAAAAGGTTCAATTATATTAATAAAATATTAAAGTTCGCGAGTGGCTCGCGAACTATCGAGCAAAGTAATTTGGGCTCGAGTTCAGCTAGAAAAAAAGTTCGAACATGTTCGTGTTCGGCTCGAATTCGAGAATTTGGAATATGAATCAAATATTTTTCGAGTCGATTTGAAAAATTCGTGAACATGTTCGACACCTCTATTTTAACCCATGTTTTAAGCCAAATTGAAACATATCTTTATTGTGTTGTTTAAATTAAAAACTGAACCGAAATAAAATGACCAAATAAAGTCTAATCAAATTGACACCACAAACCACTATGTTATGAAAAATTTATGATGTTTTTTTCCAAATGGTAAATGAGTTTGATTGATGTTGTTCTTAGCGATAGATCAATCATTAAATTAGAATATTTCTATTCAATATGGATGAGATATAAGAATAACTACCCCACAGAGTACTGATAATAGAAAATATCGTTATAATGCGATAGCAACCACTCAACCTATAAAAGGATCATTACCGAGTCGAGTTTTAAAATCAGGCCTACTTTTCTCAAGACTGGGTTGGGCCACAGTAGGGCCTCTAACCCGACCATCCCGCTCATCATAAAACTCAATCATTAGGGTAAATCCTACTGTTGAAAATGGATCTTCTCTCTAAAGCTTATTCAACTGCTTCCGACGACGAAGGCACCGGCTACGGCGGAGAAAGATCCGAACAGCAAAACGTATTCAAGAATCGTCCTAAGCGGGTCAGACGCGAAACATCACATGCCATCCCTGTTCCATTACCCATGCCTGTTCCCGGAGCCCCAATTCCAGGAGGATACATATCTAAAAGACAGCGAGCTGCGCTTGCTTCGGATCCCAAACTTCCTGACACCAATCCTGTATCTTGCATCTTGTCACCAGGTTCAGTCTGCCGCTCTGCGCGTGTGTGTGTTTTCTTTGTATTGATTTTGTTGTTTTTCTGCTTCTTTTAGAATTTAGTCGGGGCTATTGATGAATGTTGACTGGCAGAATTGATAATTTGTATTATTTTGGAAAGCTATAATTTGAAATTTTAATTTAGAAGGTGAGATGACAATCAACTAGCTTCCGTAGCTCGATCAGAGGTGGATGAAAAAATAAGCTTCATATCAGCAAAATATTCATTTAAGTTGTGATATGAATGGGATTGTAGCATTGTCCTATCACTTGGGGCTTTGCATGTATTCGGTACATACAGTTTAATCTATACACCAACCTGAGATGAAATTACTGGCCACGTTAACTTTATTGATATTGACTCGAAGTTAAAACTTTCCCATGCGAAGAATTACACCAAGTCAATATCGATGATAACAAGAGGATAGCTCAACCAGAAGATTAATTTGGGAAAACTCTCAAACATGTGTTGCAATTGATGTGGAAAAGGATCAGGAGTTGGTAAACTCAATGTTTGTGTAGAATGGATGTATATGTGAGACTGGATTTCGTTTTTTTCTTCTTCAAATATTCTAACTTATTGTTCTGAATTTTTTTGTTGGTTATTAAATGCGCTTGGCTAATCTTTTTTTTTCCCTTACAGTTGTAGGAAACCTTTCAGATTCAGACTTATCCCATGGTATTTTGACGACACTGAAGCGTCATGTAAAGGATAGAGTAGGCTCCAGCCAAACACCTCAGTCCCTTTCTGTAGCTCTCAATGGGCATGCCAAATCTGTCAATGCAGTACAATGGTCTAGAACTCATGGTAAGTGATTGATGAGGTTAATGTATGATCATGAGGTAAGATGGTTGATATTTCTCTGCCATCAGTTTCAAAAAGTGGTTTTGTCTGATTGGAACTTTTATTACTTTCAAAAGTTTTTTGTTGTGCCCATGCACCTCGTCTATGTTGTGCCTCCTAAAATTGAAGGCCACCAATGATGTTGTAAATTACTTGTTCATTTGTGTGTAATTGAGCTGGATCTGTGGCCGAAATGAATTAGAAAATAGTAAAATCGTGGTTCTGGTTATCAAGACCTAGCGGTATTAGATCCGAATCCCGGTTCCTAGAAACCGTGGAACCATCTCTAAAATCGAAACTGGAACCGTTTTTTGGGTTATGTTCCAAAACTGGAACTGTGGAGTTACGGTTTGATTCTCGTTCCAAAAAATAAGATCGTAACCGAAACTCACCGTAAATTAATCTTTAAATTTTAAGATCTTGTAGTATAGTAGTATACATAGACACCTTAAATTATATAACTAAACCATTTGATCTATGTAAATTAAATATAACTCCTTTTTTTATTTCTTTCCGAATAAAAAACTAAATATTAATAATACTTTCTAGTATAACTATGGAACAATTAATTTAACTACCCAATCGTTATTTTAGTTCATATTGGTTCAACTTGTAACCGAAACCTTTAGAAACCAGAACTGAGACCGTAGCCAAGTGGTTTGGTTCTGATTCCACCTTTAATTGGAACATGAACTGTCGGTTCCGGAACCGGAATAGTTTGTTTTAGAACCATGGTCAGGCCTATGTAGGGGTGCTTATTGAACCGTACTGGTCCGGAACCAAACCGTTTGGAACCGATTCAGAACCTGAACCGGCTAGTCCCTTTCCAATCCGATCCGTTTTTAGAAACATATCGGATCGGTTCCTATGGCTTGGAAGCGATAGCTTACCGGTTCCAAGCCAACCGGTTCCGGTTCCATATTGGCACCGGAACCGTTGCAAATTTTTTAAAAAATAAAAAGAGGGATGAGGTGGCTGCTTTGGGGGATAGGGTGTGAGGCTCGAAATGGGGGAAAAGAGAGGATGCGGCAGACGTATGCTGGGGGGAAAAGAAGATTGGGCCAAACCCTTTGGCGCAAACTCTCGGTTCTCCGTTCTCACTTATGGGCTTCTGCTGCCAAAGTTTGAAAAACAAAATTATGGGCAGCTACCATCGCTGCAAGAAAGTTGAAATATTTTTTTTTTAACTTTTGAATTACAGGTTCCGAGTTGGGACCGGTTCCAACCCGGAATTGGACCCAATCCGCTTGGATACCGGATTGGCCCCGTTCCAGTAGGGGTGTACCTGGAACCGGTTGGAACGAGTTCGGAGCCGGTCCAATCCTGTCCAATAACACCCCTAGGCCTAAGCAATATTGTGCTTGAGATGTAGAAAAGAACAAGTGTTTTGTTTTCTTATGGTGGCTACATTTGAAAACCATTTGGTCAGATGGCATATGGAAAGACAGAATTCTCTTCCACTTTCGGCGTTTACACATCATCGAGGCTGTTGAAAATCTTATCTTCATCTTCGTTATTTTTCTAAATAATTTATATTTCTATGGGAAATTTTAGAATCTATCATCTCCTAAACGTGTTTGTCAGTACCGTCATACTGTGACTTTCTGATCTGTTAAATGGTTTTAGTTTTCAGCTCACCTTCTTGCATCTGCGGCAATGGATCATACTGTCTGCATATGGAATGTGTGGAGTCGAGATCAGAAAAGAGCCAGGATATTAAATTGCCACCATGCAGCAGTAAAAGATGTGAAATGGTCAGATGATGGATTATTTGTTCTCTCTTGTGGTTACGACTGCACATCAAGGTTGGTTGATGTAGAAAAGGGAATTGAGCTTCAGATTTTAAAGGAGGATCAATTTGTAGAAGTTGTTAAATTTTGCCCAAGCAATTGCAACCTTTTTCTCTCTGGGGGATCAAAAGGCCAGCTTAAATTATGGGATATTAGGGCTGGCAAGGTGGTACACAGATATATGCGAAGTCTTGGTCCCATCCTTGATGTAGAATTCACTGTTGATGGCAAGCAAGTTATCACCTCGAGCGATGTGTCCAAAAGCAATCTTAGTGAAAATGCAATTATTGTTTGGGACGTTTCAAGAGAAGTTCCAATATCTAATCAGGTAAAATTTTTGTTGTGCTGGTACTTGCTCATTGTTAAATTATTGCACACGAAATGGTTAATTTATTCATATAAGTACATGCATGGACCTACTAAGGAGTATTTTCTCTGATCGAAGGTTTATATTAAGTGAAGAGAAGCAGCTTCTATTCAGTATTAATTCCTCTATAGGGAATTTTCCTTCCTAAGTATTGAAAGCCTGATTCCAAAGATTGCCAAGTAACTATTTGATGAATTGATTGAGTATGCACTTTACAAGAGAAAAATCCCTTGCCCTGACCCCAAGCTGGTATCGAAAATTATAATTGCATACCCTATACCGATTCCCTCATCCACATTTTATTTTCCTTGACTCTACTTTCGTGTGGCTGTTTGGATAGTTGCCTGCTAAACTCTTGTGGGCCTGGACTTAGGTCCATTAGCAATGAACTAAACCAACATTAGTCCCAAATTCTGGTTTTATCCTTGATATATGCTTTTGGCCATCCTCTGCTTCAAAATTCTCTTCTCCATTCCCTTTCATCTCCTGCCAATAATATAGTGACTGGAAGAGCTAATCAGACATTGGTCAGGGCGAGAGTCTTGACTCCTCCTTGCGTTATGGTGGGTGGGGAGGGCCAGATTCATAGCTCTAATGATGGTTGTCGTCCCAACCAGCAGCCCATGGGTTCTCACCATACTTAACCCGCCTTATAACACACTTAAAAGAATGCCAATGACCATTCCTCAGGAAGCCCTTCAACCTGTGGCGTTCAAATCTCAAATTGCTCCATATACTTTTCCATCGATTGTTGTCGTTGATGAAATGGCACCAGCAATTTGTGTGGTTTGATGCTTTTGTTCGACCCTAGCGACTCTTGAGTTCCTTACAAATCTCTCTACATGATTTCTGGTATTTTTTGTTTCACCCATGGATGCTAATGGATAACCAGCCCCTCTATACAGATAACAGTTACTGGGACTTGATTGACCCTTGGGGTGCCTTGGATTTTAAAATAATGTCAACCTTAGAAATCCATCTTACGGGATTGGTTCCTTCAAAAATGGGAAGCTCGACTCTTCTTAGGGCTTGTTTCATTTTGTCACTTCCTTACTCGTGCTGCTCTCTCCTATTGATTCTAACTCCTAAAACACAATTGTTGTTGTCCACTGCCAGAAATGTTGTGGGTACCTCTTTTTTTTCTTTTTTCTTTTTCCATTAACGAACCTCTGCCGAAGCTCCCTATGGGAATTTCAATCTCTCTGATGATTCGATCTGTTATTTTTTTCATCTCAAGCAAGGAGGTTAGAGATTGATTGATGGAATCCATTTTCCCACTATGGTAATTAAATGATCTTGAGTTATTGTATCCCTCTGCTCCTTGCCCATCTAATGCTCTTCTGTTTTTGCCTCCAGTAGGTCACACCAATTGTTATAACCAAATTTTCACAAAACTAAAGAGAACGGAAAACAATATAATCCTTAAAAGAATTGATCCCAGTGACTATGCTCTTTGAAAAGAACCCCTTTCCCCGAGATAAAGTTGGTATTTCCAAAACAGAGTTGTGCTAAAGACTCGATAATAATCTCTCCTTCACATTTATTCTCCCCGGTCCTACCCGTTGCCATGTTTTTGACTTGGGTCCACAACACTTTTCCCTAATTTGTAGAAGAGCTGATAAAGAGTCGTAATGACATCCACCCATTTAGAATTTGAGGATTGTTGAGTCTTTTTTTTTCAGCGTTCACTCGCATATATCTTGATCCAACCTGCAATGTGAGCATCAAATTTTGGATATTAGTTCAACAGGAGAGCCCAAGCCCAGAGATTAGTTTTCTAGGTGGGTGGCCTTCTCAAACTTATACATCCCTTCACAATTTATCGGGTAATTGATGTGAAACCAGTACAAATTCATCGTTTATCATTGCATTCGAGTCCCTTCCCTCTCATCTCCCATATGAGAAATGGGTGTTGTGCATCTCAAATTGAAAAAATAAAATACATCCGTAACATATTTTTATATCTACCCTGTCTACAGTGAATCTACATTGCAACGAAAATGTGTCGGTCTTTGTTGCATCAACATGCATGTACAGAGGCTTTGCTCAATATATGTGGTTTTTCTTTGTGTATTCCTTTTTTTTTTTTCCATCTCCGTAATGTTCTGTATTTTCCAGGCCTGATCTTAAATCTAACCTTTCTTTATATCATATCCCTAATCCCTGTTTACATCTGCACATTTCAGGTATATACAGAAGCATATACATGCCCCAGTATCAGATGTCATCCATTGGAGCCATTCTTTATTGCCCAATCCAATGGAAACTATATTGCAATATTCTCTTCCCAGCCACCATTCAAACTCGACAAGTACAAGAGATATCAAAATCACGGTGTATATGGTTTCCCTATCAAATGCAATTTCAGCTTGGATGGAGAGATAGTCGTCTCTGGCTCATCCGATGGATGTATGTACTTCTACAACTCGAAAACCTCCAAACTTCTCAAGAAGATCAAGGCTTACGAGCAAGCATGTGTAGATGTTGTGTTTCATCCCACAATGCCAAATGCCGTTGCTAGTTGTAGTTGGAATGGAGAAGTTACTGTATTCCAGTAAGCAAGTTGTAGATATACACACGCGCGCACGCAAACACACGACCTACATTATATGTCATTAAGTTAATAATATTCATTGAAATAGATGGTTTGTCTTGTATTTTTCTAAGATTTGCTTGTCCCATACGCTTCCAGAATCCATATTGCACCACAAACTCGGGCTGTTTTACATCTAATATCTCAATTATATTATTTATATATCAATTTGATTATGTTTGCGTAGATCAGAAGGCTTGAATACGGAATCCATTCGGTTTGCTGTTGAGGTCGTTTATTCACTGATTTTGTCAAAAGGGCAGGTAGGGCTTAGAATCTTGATGAATTATTTGCTGATGCAACTGTTGTTTAACGAGCCCCGTCTCCTAGTTGAATACTTTTTTCAGTGCTTTTGTATTTGATGTTCGAGGGAATAGCAAACATTCAGTCACCGGAACATTACAGACCATATACAACACATTGAAGTGGCTTTTGCTGAGAGTTGCCTTTTGTTTCTCAAATTGCCTTATGGTGCAGTTCACATAATATTTGTTTTAAGTTGCAATAACCCACACATGTACAACTCATTTTTTCATTCAGAAAATACTTTTTTAACAAAATAAGCACCAACCTCTGAGTCTGAAACCAATACTTTGGAGCAGCCATTGATTTATCAATGTTCGATCGTTCGTTGTTTGTGTTCATAATTGGATTTTCTGTTTTTGACGACTGCCTTTGGGAAGAAAGAAAGATACTAAATTTAAAAAAAAAAAATTCAAAATTTGAGTGTTTTTTGACAGAGTTGAGTAAAAGCAGTTCCCACCCATTTCTAGGCAGTAAACTGGCGCATCCCCATGCTTGTTTTATTATTCAGCAAATTTGGAAATCTTTTTAGTTATGCAGGTATTGAAATAAGATTTATGCACAAACATTGGGTATCCATCCAGTTATTTTCACGAAAAGTAATTTTGGTGACATGGTAAGATGAAATAAAGCCATTGTTATTCTTTCAACTAGGTTCAAGAATCTCACTCCCCGTTTGATGCTTTACATGATGCCTACTATTTAAAAAAAAAGACAACTCGGAAAGACTCGATCCGAACTCGAACTATCATATTCAACCTGCAGACTTTTCTTTGAAAAGGCTCAACATTACCGTGATACACATTATTTTAGAACATTGTTTGGCAAAAAATGCAATTAAAATACAGTGGATGAACTCTCAACGTGGAGATGAAGGTCAGCCGTTTTCCTCAGATTTCTCCCATGAGTTCATATTACTCCTTGTAGTAATGAGACGTTTAAACGTCCAAATGTTTATCGACTGTCTGAACATCCTTATCTCCTCTACCGCTGCAGTTTAGGACAACCTTAGTTCTATCAGGAAGTTGTGGGCATAGCTTCTCCAGATAAGCCAGTGCATGGGATGTCTCCAATGCAGGTATAATGCCCTCTAGCCTAGCTAGTCTCTTAAAGGCTGCAAATATAGGCAGAATAAGTTGTGGAAAAACAGACAAGAGAACTTTACTTCATATTTTTGTGTATATATGAATGACTCATGCATACTAAATTATGTTTTAAGTTATACCAAGTACATGAACTACGAATGTAACCACATTTAAAGCAGATCTGACTACGAATGTAACCACATTTAAAGCAGATCTGACATCAGTTAATGGCCCTCATTCTGTCTCATGAGAGAAGCCTTACTTTTAGCTGCCTTATTAGCATGTAACAAGGAATGGACAAGCACACATACTACAATATACATTGACCAAAATAAAATGCAGCTATCATTTCTCACCTTGTAAAGCTTCCTCATCGGTGATACTGTAATACTCTGCCCGTCCAATATCTTTCAGAAAGCTGTGTTCCGGCCCAACCCCAGGGTAATCCAGACTATAAAAGCCATCAAGAAGTAATTCTTAGTCGATGATAATATGTCATCACGTTAAACATAATGATGAAAACAGCTACTTTTACCCAGCACTTATAGAATGTGGCTCAATTATTTGCCCGTCATCATCCTGCAACAAGTAGCTCATAGCTCCATGAAGAACTCCAACATCTCCTTTAGTCAGTGTGGCAGCATGCTTACCACTGTCTAAGCCAAAACCTGCTGCCTCCACTCCGATCAATCTCACATCTCTATCATCAACAAATTCATGAAAAAGCCCCATAGCATTTGAACCTCCACCAACACAAGCAACAAGCACATCAGGTTTACCACCCCATTTTTCCAATGCCTGTTTCCTTGTTTCTTTACCAATCACCGCATGAAAATTTCTTACCATCATAGGATAAGGATGAGGCCCAGCAACAGATCCAAGTATATAATGGGTTGATTCCACATTAGTCACCCAGTCCCTAATGGCTTCAGATGTAGCATCCTTCAGTGTGGCAGTCCCAGAATGAACCGCTCTAACCTACAAGTTGGAAAATTTTGAAACAAAAAGCAGGAATACTAACTGGAAAATGCCACTGAAGAAACCACAAAAGTGACTAAAGTGTATGAATAAATTGTGCAGTTTGACACAAGAAGTTTTAAGAGACGGGCTTTTAATGTCCATTGATAGCAATTGCAATTAACAGTGGGGACCTGCCGAGTCAGTTATTGCTGCTCACCAGCTACCTAATGAGCAGAGAGAGCTAACAACTGCAAGCCAGCCCACTTGATTAAATAGTATTGTATCGCAATAAGATATATGCCTACAGAACTCCAACCATCACAATATAGAATCTTAAAATGAATCAGCCCATAAAAATCAAATGTCGTGTGCACATTTTGCTTAAGACAGGAGGAAAATATAATAAAACTAGTAGAAGATACAATAGTTACAGACCTCAGCACCAAGAAGACGCATTCTAAATACATTAAGTGCTTGCCTCTCCATATCCTGAGCACCCATGTAGATAACACACTGCAGACCAAACCGAGCACAAACAGTAGCCGTGGCAACACCATGCTGACCAGCTCCAATTTTCAGCAATAATACGCTTCTTACCCAGACGTTTGGCAAGCAAAGCTTGTGCTACAGCATTGTTGATTTTGTGTGCCCCAGTGTGATTAAGGTCTTCCCTTTTAAGGTATATATGAGGCCCCTTTCCGTCAGGACATTTATAGTGCTGTGTAAGCCGCTCTGCAAAATAAAGTGGGCTCTCTCTTCCAACATAGTCTCTCAATATCCCATCTAGCTCTTTCTGAAATTAATCCAGAAAATCATTATGTTCAAATTTCAAAGCATTACCGTAAGGTCCGTAACCTAATATAATTTCTCTTGAACTAAAAGTTAGATTAATTTTTAACTCTGGCAGACATGTTACTCTACATTCGTAAGCTAGCAAGAATAATCACATCAGTTTTGGATTCTCAGAGAGTAATAGACCCATAATCCATAGACAACATGCCTTTCATAAGTAACAAGAATCATTACCTCAATCTAATTGATCATTCGTTACGGAAAGAAGGTGCAGAAATAGACTTCAAACATGCAAATAAATAGTTACTATGGATTCAACGACCTTGACCGTATATCTGGAAACATATGTATTAGTTGTCTTTTGACTATCATAGGCATAAAATTGTTACTAAGATAAAAAAAAAATCCTCGTACAAGATATTAAGCTCTTAAGACGCTATCAATTACCTAGCACAAGAAAAATTATGGCACGTCTGTTATTGAACTATACTAAAATACCTTGTCATTCACTTGGTCAGTTCTAGTACCTTTCTAAACTATAAAACAAACAGGTAACAAGAATCTGCCAGAAAACAGAAGTCATACACTGATTAATGCATCGTAAAAATCACAAATGCATAGTATCACACGCACGATCCCATTGCTTTCCTTATTCTTTCATTTAGAAATCACATCACGGATAAAAGTATAGTTCAATAAGTGATACTTTATTAAAGCGTTTTAATCTAGCTAAGAACTCTGTAAAAATATGAAGAACTTCCTCAAAAATGCATTTCCAATAACAGACATTAAAAATTCAAAAAAAGATACAATCTTTTATGAAAGGGGAGAAACCAAAACCTGAAACCCGTCATCCTTAGCAAGGGATTTGAAGGCCTCCTCCAGCTCCGTGAGGGCGTGCATTAGAGTTTCCGGCACGTATTTTCCGCCAAATTTCCCGAAACGGCCGAAGGAGTCGGGCCGCTGCAGAGCCGCCGCGTCAACGGCCGCCGCCGCCATTGATTGTGGTTTGGTGCGTACAAACTATAGAAGGGTAACGTGAATGACAAGTAGGTGTAATTTTGCTGAATTTAAAGGGTAAGACGGAAGGTGAACGGGAATGAGTGGAGAAGCGAGCTGCGGCAGGGTAGGATGCCGAGGCAGATGAGGAGGACATTGTCGGGTTAAAGAAGAGGAAATCTGATTTGGCTTTCTTTGGTGGATTTTATCATCAATCCCACAGTTAGACATATAAATTTTACCATTAAAATGCTATTTTTTAGGTGGATAAAATATTTTAATCTTAATTATTTATATGAAAATTTAAATAAAGTAATATACGAAAGTTTTTTTGTTGTTGAGAATATATGAAAGTTTTAATATCATAACATATATTTTACCCTATGTCCTAAATTTACTATTGTGAAAAATAGTAATAAATAGTACTTACTATTCATTAACAATTTTTTTTCTTGTAAGCATTTTTTTTTTTGGAAAAGTTTTGTTCAAATTTTTGTTGTTAAATAAATTTTTTTTTAAAATAAAACTTGGTTTTTATTGATGCGCGGTTTGGTTTGAACCAATTAGTAAAAAATATATCTTAATCAGTTGTTGAGCACGTAACTTCAGATGTTATTTTTTCAGTTTATATCGTAAGATATACATCATTTATTTTTTAAAAAAATTAGAATCAGTCTTTTTGTTATTTTTTTTCCATTAAAGTTTGTTAAAGTCAGTCATTTGAAATGTTATTTTCGATCAAATTACGAAAAAATTGACTACCATGCTGGTACCTGGCACCGCGTCTTGTACGGTGCCAAAAAAAACTAGTATATATATACACACATATATGATTGGTGTTTAACTAACCTTATAAAACATACTTATTTTTTAATAATACAAAATTATCTTGAATAAGTTATTCAGAATTATGTAAAAATAAAGTTTTTGGAGAAGACTTCAAAACCAAATATAAATTTACAAATTAATTTCTATTTGATATGATTAGAGCTGTGCAATCAGTTGGTTTAGTTAATAACCAAACCAAACTTTTTTTTAACGAACATAATCGAATCTTTTTTTATAACAGATAATACTATCGAATTTTTTAATAATCGATTTAACTGAACCGATACTTTTAAAACAATAAAAGATTGATTTATAAAATATTAAAAATTTTAAAAAATAATAATATTGGTTAACCGATGTTTTTGAAATGAAAACCAAATTAACGCAACCAAACTTCCGAAATAATTCTGTTCGGTTAGTTCAGTTAAACCGAACTTTTGCTCACCCTTAAGTGCGACCAAACTCGTTAATTAAATTTGAAGCTTTAATATAGGATCAGCAGTACGAGATATAATATTATGAGAATATTTGTCTGGCCCAGTTTTGGCTTGCTTATTGATCAAATCAATATGATTGATCTAAGATGATTGGTATGTTAGTTTATATATTTTTTATTTTAAAAAAATTATATTTTAATATTGAGTTTGCGTACAAGTGAGTCATAAACATGGTATATGCAAATATCTCCCGTAAAAACAAAGGATGAAAACTATACCAAGACATACAAACAAGAACAGAATAAACATTACTTCGATAAAAGCGAATTACACAAAATAGCTAAAATCTTGAAGTCGATGTCTCTTACTTCTTAGATTGTTTCCTAGTAATCATGATTCGAGTTTCCGCAATTCTTCCAATCCCCGATTGTTAGAGAATGAGATATCTCATATGATCTAATTCCATATTGATTTTCTTTTGTAAATGATTTTTTTTATTTTAAAAAAAACTTAATCTATTTTTTAAGGAAATAAATGGAAAATTTTGGACAATGCCCATCAAGATCCATTGGTAGCTCGGGACTTGCATGGACTGAGTGTGAGCCGGATCCAATCACCAACATACATAAATGTGTTCAACCATGGTTTATCAAATCATAGTTGATAAGGTCTTGTATGTGTTTGTGCATGGACCAAGAATTTACAGCTCGGAAACATTTCCGCATGCTATTTTTAGCAGAAAAGAAAACATGGACAGAGTCGAATGTATTTCGCAAAATATGCATGTTGTTTTTTCGAAGGAAAGAGAAGACACGTCGAGGAATTCTTCTTCTTAGCTTCTTGAGAGACCAGGAAAGCGCTGGTTTTTCAAGGCTAAGATATCCATTTCCTTATCGTGATGTTAAAATTTATGTTCCGAAAATCAAGAAATATTTGTATCTTCGGTAATTCAGTGGATCGATGCCCAAGTAATGGTTGATTCGAAATACAGAAGTGAATTGAAGAAATAGAAAAATGTTGAGTTGTTTCTCATGTTGCTTGTCAGGAGAGAAGAGCCACAAAAGATCCTTGAAGAAGAGCATTCAAGAATTCAAGAAGACAAATTCTGTGGCCTCCTTTGCAAATATATCATTTAAATCTGGTGATTTCATCATATTTTGTCATTTTCATGCATTATTATTCATCCCTTTCGTTCTTCTTTACATTCTCCATTTTCCCTGGCTAGATAATGTCCTAATTTGATGCCAATTATCGCCTAACGATTCTTTATTTACGATATTCGAATAATAGTGCAAGTGTCTATGAAGAATATGGATTCAATGACATTCAGAATTTGTGCAGATATGATTCATCTGCTCTTGTTATCTAAATCTGAAATTATGTTTGTTGTGCGTATTTGTATGCAAATAATGTACAGATGCCAGCAAGAGAAGGTATATAGCAGAAGAAATAGAAAAGCTTGGGAAGGGAAATATATCTGCTGAAATTTTCACATTTCACGACCTTTGTGTTGCTACTCAAAACTTCAATCTCGAAACTTTGTTAGGCGAAGGCGGTTTTGGGAGGGTATACAAAGGCCGGATCGAAAGCAAAAACATGGTGATCCCACGACCCTTGTCATTAAATGTCATATCCATAATATATATATGTATGCCTATGTTGATTCGAGCCCAATAGTTTCGATGTTTGCTTTTGCTTGATCAGGATGTTGCAGTGAAGCAACTGGATAGAAATGGTTTCCAGGGGAACAGAGAATTTCTTGTGGAAGTTTTGATACTGAGCCTTCTTCACCATCCCAATCTTGTGAATTTGGTTGGATATTGTGCTGATGGCAAACAAAGAATCTTAGTTTACGAGTATATGCACAACGGTTCCTTGGAAGATCACCTCCTAAGTATGTATGTTCTTGAGAAAATGCTACAAGTAGCACAATCTTCTATTACATTTTCAGCCTCTCTCTCTCTCTCTCTATATATATATGTATATATATCACCTATAATATGTCCTACATCGATTTCACAACAAAAGATTGAGTAGCTAAGTTTGAGGGGTTCTCCCCTGTTAGAGACACTCTTCTGGATTTTGATCATATTCTTATGTATTACATAACATTAGTGCTCTCTCTGGAAGTTGACATAGTGAAAGGAGTGTCCCAGGAAATGTCTGCCTCTAGAGTCGAGCGTCGTAGGGCGCTGATTTCTCAAAGAGTGCAGAATGTTTAGCAGTTTAGTGTCCAACATAGAGTTCCACAGCAAAATGTGGGATTATTAATAAGCTTGGAGACCTTTGCCAATAAAAATTTAATCTTGTTGATTAGGCTCTCCTATTGAAGTTATGGCCTAATATATGTCATGCAATGTCTGGTTTTGTATAGATTTAGGTCCAGAGAAAAAGCCACTTGATTGGCATACCAGAATGAAAATTGCTGAAGGGGCAGCAAGAGGACTTGAATACTTGCATGAAACAGCAAATCCTCCGGTGATCTATCGAGATTTTAAGGCCTCGAACATACTTTTGGACAAAAACTTTAACCCGAAACTATCAGATTTCGGTCTAGCCAAGCTAGGTCCTATCGGTGGAAACACCCATGTTTCTACTCGGGTGATGGGAACCTACGGGTATTGTGCACCTGAATACGCCTCCACCGGCCAGTTGACAACGAAATCGGACGTTTATAGCTTCGGGGTTGTGTTTTTGGAAATAATCACAGGCAGGAGAGTCATTGACAATTCAAAGCCAAGTGATGAGCAGAATTTAATAGCTTGGGTAGGTTTATTTGCAAAATGGATTCAATTTCATGTTACGATGCTCGTCTTAGACGACAATTCTTGAAAATTGGCAGGCACAGCCATTGTTCAAAGACAAGAAAAAGTTCCATTTGATGGCAGATTCATTGCTGGAAGGGAACTACCCGGAAAAGGCCTTATATCAAGCTCTTGCCATAGCTGCAATGTGTCTCCAAGAAGAAGCCACCATTCGGCCGTTGATCAGCGATGTTGTTACGGCGCTAGAGTATCTGTCCGGAGGCATAAACCCGGCAGAGATTGGTGAAGAAGATCAAAAGGAAGAAAATGATGGTGCTCAAACATGAGAATTTTGTAAAATTGTGTCAATATATGAAAATATTCATTGAGTTCCTTCAAATCAACATAGACTAACTATATGAAATAAACTAGACTTTGTTTGTTAGCAAAGTTTTAATCAAAATATATTAATTGTCAAAATAATGTATGAAAAGGATTTGATTGTGCAGAGGATTCTAAGTTTAGAAGGTGGCAAAATTTCAATTCCAGGTTCTACAATTATATCTCTTATTTCGCATGCATAGAAGATGGACACTAAAAGTAATTTCACCCCTTGTTTCCTATATTTAATTTCATCTTACTCCCAAATAATAGGGGTGTACGTGTGTGAGTTTGGGTGGTAGATATTAAAAAGTACCAAACCCAATACATACGGTTTGCTAAATTGTTAAACCACAACTACACAATAAATATATACAACCACGCGGTTCGGCGGGTGCGGGTGCGGGTGCGGGTGCGGGGGAATTTTACAAGTTCTCAAACTAAGTTATTTATTATCGATGATAATAATAGGACTAAAATTAAATAAAATGATAGAGTAATATAAAACAATAAAAATCTAAAATCATATGAACAAATCTGAAACATAATTATCAAATCTTTTATAATTGAAATTCAAAGATAGTTAAATGATAGATCGTCAATCATATCACCGTCATCCTACAACGATACGTCATCCTACAACGATATATATTCAAATCATGTACTAAAAATGAAACTGAAAATGTTAACTCATAATATAAAAAAAAACATAATAAATTAGCGTATTCAAAATCTTCAACCCATCAAATTGACATATCAACAACTTTAAACATTTACAAGTACAAAAATAATAATAATAATTCAAAAGTTAACAAAATAAAAAATATTTCTTGTTACTACGAGAAGAAATTTCCAAAATAAAAAAAAACTTTTCTTGTTATTACAATATGCATAATGAAAGAACTTGAAACTAACGTTTTCAATTAATTATCAACTTTTTAGTCTGCAAAATAAGTTATATTAAAAAGATAAGTACAAGTTATACTCTAAATAATATAGAAGAAATCAGCAAACTGAAACATTGATACGCTTAAAAATTATAATTTGCACCTTAAACCCCTAAATAATCTTTAATATATAATAAGCAGTTGGATTTGGTCGGTATGCGGGTGGACGTGCAAAAATCCACTACCCACGCACATAAATGAGGGTTACTCAAATTTCAACAACGGCTCATTTTTTCGAATGTTAAAACGGGCGGATACGGGTGGGTTGGGTTGCGTTGTTTTTTTTTACACCCCTACCCAATAACATATATAAAGATTTCAGGTGCGCTTATTCAGAGAAGTTTTATTTAAACGACAAATTGCCATAAATCTCTAAACCTAAAACCCACTTATTTATCAGTCCATATGTCAGCAATAATATATTAAACTCCTTGGCACAAAGTTTAGTTTTAATATCAGTGTCCATAAGCACAAAATTATATATTTAACCTTAGGAAACCATGTTGTCTTCTTCCCAAACTAATAGTTTAACTTTCGCGCTCTCCTCCATTACACAAACTTTGTAATTCTTCCTTGTATTCTTAAGATTTCTTTTAATTAAATATATCATTTCAAATTGTTTCTTGATTTTATTGCTAGCATTCTTAAGATTTCTTTTAATTAAATATATCATTTCAAATTGTTTCTTGATTTTATTGCTAGCAGGAAGAACAACAACAATGAAAGAACAACAACAAGGGAATGAAATCAAGTATACAGATGGACAGAAGCTTCCTATGGAATTCATGAGCCTCGGTTGTTTTCGGTTGATGTTAGCTTCAAAACTTGACAAATTGAAGGCATCTAGGTATCCATTGAGTTTATGAACTGAAATTGGTTGAATTGTTACCATTAATTCAAATTTAAGTTGAATACCTGCTGTGAAATGCAATCTGCTGTGAATCAATGTGCAGGGATCGTGTTCATCGAATTTTTGGGAATTACTGGTTTCGAATTTGGTGTTATGGTTTGAATAAAAATTGTAGTTCTATGAGTTGTCTTCAAAATGTATGCATTTTGAAAATCAGTGTGCAGGTGTCTTGTCATCGAATTTCTGGGAATTATTGATTTTGAATTCGGTGTTACAATCTTAATAACAGTTGTAATGCTATGCATTATCTTTGATTTGGCACCAGAATCACACCATTTGGAGTTGAGATGCCAAAGTTATGCTAGTTTGTTTTCCCAAAATGTGTACATTCATCGAATTTCTGGGAATTTATAGTTTCTAATTTGGTGTTATTGTCTGAAAAAATGTAATTATATGCATCATCTTTGATTTGACACCAAAATCTCTCCATTTGGAGTTAAGATGGGAAAGTTATGCAAGTTTTCCCAACATATGTACATTCTGAAAATCGGTGTGTATGTGTCATGTTCAACGAATTGCTGGGAATTATTGGTTTCGAATTTGGTGTTTTGGTCTGAACAAAAGTTGTAATGCTATGAGTTATCTTTGTTTTGACACTAAGATCACTCAATTTGGAGTTGATATGCAAAGATTATGTTAGTTTCCCAAAATGTGTACATTCTGGAAACTTATGCTACACGATTTCCGAAACTCAAAGGTATTTACTAATATTATGCATTTAGATGAGTGAACTAGCTTAAACATTTCAAAGATGAATTATAGATTATTGGGTTGGGTTGTAATTCCAACTAGAAGAATGTGATTTTGAGTTTTAATGCAAATATTATGAATTTTATACCAAAAGGTGTGAAGATGAAATTTCAGAAATCTGTTATGGGTCAATGTTTTGATAATTAACTTATGAGGTCTTTTAATGAATCTATGATGCCTTCTTTGCAGATTACCCGAAGCCCTCTGAGTGGTATTCGATGAACCTTAGATTGTTCGCACAAATTCTTTGTTACAGATGATGGTCAAGCTTTTGTAAAGCCTCATATATAGCCAATTATTTGGGTATAGATTATATATGGTCCGATCACAATCATGTCATAGAAGGATACAAATGCTTCATTCACAAGTAAAAAATCATGTTACAAAGAGCATGCAGTGTCATAACTCAAGGAATAATCGTAGGACATGCAAATGAGCAATATAGTAGCTAGACGGGGTGATGTTTTTTGGTAGATATGAGGATTTAAATATGATTATTTTTTTATTTTTTTTGTAGATTTGAAGGTAGAAAAGATGAGTGAGGCTTTTAGCCTTGGTTGGATTTATTGTAAATTTGTAATTGTATGTGTAAACGACTGTTAGCTGAGACATAAATTATATTATATAGTACCACACATTAGATTATGTAATACCATAAATTAACTTATATAATATCACAAATTAGATTATCTAGTAACACAAATTAGTATATATATATCACAAATTAGCTTATGTAGTATCACAGTTATACTACCACAAATTAGCTTATGACGCGTGAAAATACACTTTCTTATGTTATTGAATTTTTTTCAGAAAGAAAAACGATCAAAGAGAATCGCAACCGTCACAGACATTGCAAGTGCGCCTAGCGCCTTGAGGCGTTAGAGGCGCCTTCCCCTTTTTCTTTCATTTTTTTTTTCATTTCAATAATGAGATTTTAATTTCCTTATATTACCAAACTAATCTAAACAGTACCATAAATTAGTATATATGGTACCACAAACTAGCTTATGTAGTTCCACAAATTAGTATATATAGTAACACAAATTAGCTTATATAATACCATAAATTATTTATCTAGTACCGCAAATTAGATTATAAAATACTACAAATAACTTATGTAGTACCATAAATTAGTGTATATAGTACCATAACATAGCTTGTATAGTGCCACACATTACGTTATCTACTACCACAAATTAGATATAATATCACAAATTAGCTTATGCAGTATCACATATTAGTATATATAGTACCATAAATTAGTTTATATAGACCACAAATTATGTTATCTAGTACCATAAATTAGATTATATAGTATCACAAATTATCTTATGTAGTACCACAAATTAGTATATATAATACCACAATTTAGCTTATATATTTCCACAAATGAGATTATCTAGTACCACAACTCAGTATATATAATACCTCGAACAATGTTATATAGTACCACATTTTCAGAATGTACAAATTTTGGGAAAACTAACATATTTTTTGCATCGCAGTTCTATATTGAGTGATTCTGGTGTCAAATCGAAGATAACACATAGCACTACAACTTCTAGTCAAACCATAACAGAAAATTAGAAACCAATAATCCCATAAATTTGATGAAGATGCATGCATAATGATTTTCAGAATGTACATATTTTGGAAACACTAGCATAACCTTTGCTTCTTAACTCCAAATTGAGTGATACTGTTGCCAAATCGAAGCTAAAGCATAGCACTACAACTTCATTTTAGACCATAACAGCAAATTAGAAACCAATAATTCCCGGAAATTTGATGAGCATGATGCATGCACACTGATTTTAAGAATGTACACATTTTAAACCTAGCATAACTTTTGCATCTCAACTCCAAACAGAGTGATTCTGGTGACGAATCGAAGCTAACGCACGCACACTGATTTCAGACCATAACACCAAATTCAAAACCAATAATTCTCGGAAATTCGATGAACATGACACATGCACACTGATATCAGAATGTACACATTTTTGGGAAAACCTAGCATAACTTTTTCATCTCAACTCCAAATTTAATTATTCTGATGCCAAATTGAAGCTAACACACAGTACAACTTTTGTGTAGACTATAACACCAAATTCGAAACCAATAACTCCCAGAAATTTGACGAACATGGCGTAAGCACACTCATTTTCAGAATATAAAGATTTTGGAAAAACTAGCATAAATTTTACATCTCAACTCCAAATTGAGTGATTCTAGTGCCAAATCGAAGCTAACACGTAGCATTACAATTCCTAGAAATTCGATGAACATGGCGCATGCAAACTGATTTTCAGAATGTATACATTTTGGAAAAACAAGCATAACTTTTGCATCTCAACTCCAAATCGAGTGATTCTGGTGCCAAATCGCAGCTAACACATAGCACTACAACTTCTTCAGATCTAACACCAAAGTCGAAACTAATAATTG
Source organism: Haberlea rhodopensis (assembly GCA_907163345.1). Lineage (NCBI taxonomy): Eukaryota > Viridiplantae > Streptophyta > Magnoliopsida > Lamiales > Gesneriaceae > Haberlea > Haberlea rhodopensis. The sequence continues at coordinate 28,323 of CAJQUN010001361.1, forward strand.
CCAAAAATTAGATGAACATGACGCGCACACTGATGTTCAAAATGTACACATTTTGGAAAAAGTAGCATAACTTTGGTATCTCAACTCCAAACTGAGTGATTCAATGTCAAATTGAAGCTAACGCATAGCACTGCAACTCTGTTTAGACCATAATATCAAATTCGAAATCAATACTTCCTAGAAATTCGATGAACATGGCGCATGCACACTAAATGTTCACATTTTTGAAAAACTAGCATAACTTTTGCATCTCAACTCCAAATTGAGTGACTCTGGTGTTAAACCGAAGCTAACACATAACATTACAACATATTTTCAGACAATAACATCAAAACCAATAATTCCCAGAAATTTGATGAACATTACGCATGCACACTGATTTTCAAAATATACACATTTTGGGAAAACTAGCACAACTTTTGTATCACAACTCCAAAGTGAGTGATTCTAGTGCCAAATCAAAGCTAACACATAGCATTACAACTTTCATTCAGAGCATAACACCAAATTTGAAACCAATAACTCCCAGAAATTCGATGAGCAGGAGTAGAATGAGATATGAGTTGTAGTTATCAAAGAAGGGTAAATTAGACAATTTCATTACCTTGGGAGTTGAAAATAAAAAGAAATATTTGAAAAGGGCTGAGTTTACAAATGTTAAGTAGGGACTGAACTTTAACAAAACATTGGGTTTTGGGATTTTTCAGAAAGTCTCCCTTATTTAAAAAAAGTATTTCTTTGGAAAAATTTATTGGTATCCTCATAAAAAAGCGACTCTATGATATTATATATCCACATCTTTATATTATTATATATACATATATATATATATAGATATATATATTATATATAACCTATAACAATATAATAAGAGCATAGGCTCTGCTACAGTGGATTGAGTCTTAATTTACTGTAGCAATGAACAGTAACTTTCACATTTTCCCAATTTTTTTTATTTTTAATGGGCTTTTTCACCTTTTTCGGTGGTTGGTTTTTTTGTGTGAGGGTTAGCAGGATTCAACCGATGGTGAATTTCATTGTCCTGTGGTTGTTGTCAATACATCGCAATGTCCGCTGCTTCTGCTCTGTTGCTATGATTAGCAACCCGTGGACCGATAGTGCATTCCATAGTATTAGGGTTATTGTGAACACCATGTTTGTCAGTGATGTTGGTGGCTTTGTGTTACTGGTGTTGCGCCGCCGCTTCTTTCTTAGTCTTTTCCGTAGCAGGTTTGTATGATGGGGTGAGGAAATCGTTTTTTTTTCGGACCAGCTTTTTGGTTGGATGGTTTGAACTCTTTTTTTCCTTTACTATAAACTCTATTGTTGGGTGTGGCTTTTTTCTTTGCCCTTCGAACTTTGATGCTTGTTGCTGGAGGATTTTTTTTAGGTTGGTTGTTCTTCTGCCAAGTTCTCTCCGATTCTTGTTGATTTGTGTTTTGTTTGCCGCATTCGTTGGTTATTTTTACGTTCTTGAGGTTACCCTTTTTCTGATGCGCATTTGTTTGGTTTCCACGGAAGTGTATCTTGTGATTTTACGTTGGCCGTGGAACGCCACTTTATGCCGTATTTCTCTTTTCGTGGTATGTCGCCCATTTTGTAAGATATTTTTTTCCCATTTTGTGGTTTTGTTTTTTTACGATGACATGAGGTAAGCTGCAAGAGTGGTTGAACGGTCCTGTTTGTTTTTTTTTCCCTTTTGTAGTTTTTTCAAGCTTTTCCCTACTTTCAAAGGCACATGTCTGCTATGATTTGGATACATATGATGTTTTTTTGTATCTTGCTCTGCAGCTTCAGTGCTGTTTTACTCTAGGTTCACCTCCTATGTATTTTACACAGACTTCTAATATGATAATCTACTCATGTTAGGATCGATTCCGGGGGTGGGTTGCCATTCCACACCCGAGTTCAACCAACTTGAGCTTCAATAGCTCGTGTTCTTGAAATAATTTCACCGAGAGATTATATCGAGTTCGGTTACAAAACCGAGTGGAAGACACTCGACATAACCCGGTCTATAACCGATTAAACATTTGAAAGACATTTTAAAGATTTGCAAGAAAGTATGTAAAAACAGTAAGGTAAATAAATGCAGTAAAGTAAATCACACAAGCATTTGTTTCTGGAAGTTCGAAGCACAACGCTTCTACGTCTCCCCTTCTTCCATCTCATGGGAGGATACACTAGAAGAAACCCGATCCAGTTGGGCATTCCCCATCCAACTAGAACTCTTAGCACACACAAGTTCATGTTCTTTAACGTCTCACATGTAAAGACCTCTCATCCAGTTGTGATGAATCACCAACTGTGTACAATGGTATTCACTCTTCTATTTTAGCTCAAAAATACAATGAATAGAGTGAATACAAAGGCACAAATGATTCCATAATGAATCTGATACAGCAAGGTAAGAGGTGCCAAAGGTTTGGGGAGTGCTCTTCATTTAGCAGCTTTTGTCTTTGAAGTTCCCCAATTGAATCCCAAGTGGGTTTGCTTTGGAAGGCTTGGATTGATATTCAATCAGCTGTTATTGAGCTTCCAAATCATGTATATATAGCCCCAAGTAATGATATATACGTTAGATACAAGAATATAACCGTTGGGATAATTTTGGTAAGCTTTCAAACATTGCAACGGTCATATTCTGCTTCTGGGCTATTTTTGGAAGTCTGCTGGTCTGGTCAGCTAGTCAGGTCTGCTGGTTCAGCATCAACTGGCCTGAGGTCTGCTGGTACAGAATCCACTGGCCTGAGGTCTGCTGGTACAGCATCAGTTGGCCAAGGTCTGCTGGTACAGCATCAGCTGGTCTGAGGTCTGCTGGTACATCATCTGCTGGCCTGGGGTCTGCTGGTACAACATCAGCTGGCCAAGGTCTGCTCGTACAGCATCCGCTGGCCTGGGGTCTGCTGGTACAGCATCAGCTGGCCAAGGTCTGCTGGTACAGCATCCGCTGGCCTGGGGTCTGCTAGTACAGCATCTGCTGGCCTTGGGTCTGCTGGTACAGCATCCGCTGGCCAAGGTCTGCTGGTACCCTGCTGGTACAACATCAACTGGCCAAGGTCTGCTGGTACCCTGCTGCCCAACATCTGCTGTTCTGTTCTCTTGGTTATATCTCTTGATTCGTTGATTTCTGGGCAAAGTGATCTTCATAAAAGTTGTATCCCTTTCTCTTAGCTTTCAACGGAATCAAGAATCGCTCGATTTTGAGTTCGTATGAGAGAGTTATGCTCGAAATACGAGGCGATGGTCCCGCTGTATGTTTGCTGGATGCAGCAGCACATGGGGTGACTCTCAGAAGCTGTTTGGCCATCTTAACGTCCGGTTCAGTCTTTTACTTCCAAAGATTACTTGTAGATCTTTGTCTTAGCTTTCCAACCCATACTGAATCATCTCGTTTCGATAGGCGAGCTGAGAGTTATGGCCGATATACCACAGCTGCTACAATCTGTCCGCTGCTGTTTCAACTTTATGCCAGCAAGCTCTTGCATACATGTTTTCGTCATCTAAACCTTCGAATCTAGTCTGCTGGCCTGAAATATGACCTGCAGAGAATTTAGTTGGCTATCCAACCCCTTTGGAATCAGGTCGTTTCGATATCCGAGCTATGATATATCATCAATTTAGTCATCAGCGCTCGGGGTCTACTATATGCTGAATTCTCATTTCAGCAACCAAACTCAATGTCATTTCTTAGCAGATCATCAAGCTGTAAAATATCATATACGAACTGCACACTTGATGAAATATGTTAGCAACACAATAACAAGTTTTGTTAACATCAAAACTAAGATTATTCGGTTTTCCAAAACCCAACAATCTCCCCCTTTTTGATGATCACAAAACTTGAATAAAAATATGAACATTAAAGCACAATGTTGCATAACAAGAAAAATCATATTTTTTAAACAACATATTTCTCCCCCTTTTGTGTGAATCAAAAAGGAAGGCAAATAAAATTTACTCCCCCTCAAGGATTGAGATTAAACTCTCCCCCTTAATTTTATAAGGTTTGAAAATTTGAGCAAATGAGGGGCAAATGGGGTAGGCTAAAACAAATTTAAAAAAAATACAATGCACATTAATTTTTGAACAAAAATAACATCTTTTGATGATGGATGAAGATACTTGGCAACAAGTTTGAATTTCTTGACAAAACTTAACAATGTTCATTTCATCTTTCTGCGGTGGCAGCACATGAGTCAACTTTGCAGAATAAACTGCTTTTCCTCGTGACGAATTAGGCTACAAAACCTATATCGTTGCGATCCTCTATGAGTCTAGTTTTCAAAGCAAAAAACGGTTTGTCATTTGGACATCTGAACAAGAAGTTATGCCAATTTTCCCAAAGTCGCTGCAAGCTGCCAGAAAAACTGAATGCTTCGAAAATTGTTAGAAAAAAATTTCAAAATAACAATTTTAAACTTAAAATGAGTTTAGAACAGATTGAACGAAATTAGAACATTTGAAATAGATTTTAAAATTATTTTCGTGCAAAATGAATGCAATTAAATTGATTTTTATGCTAAAAATTTTCATACACCAAGTTTTAGAAAATTATGCTATAAAAATAATTTCATGCTCATGAGAAATTTTCTTTAAAACATTTCCGTCTAAAATCGATTAAAATGCTTTCCAAGAACAACCTGGCTCTGATGCCACTTGTTGGATCGATTCCGGGGGTGAGTTGCCATTCCACACCCGAGTTCAACCAACTTGAGCTTCAATAGCTCGTGTTCTTGAAATAATTGCAACGAGAGATTATATCGAGTTCGGTTACAAAACCGAGCGGAAGACACTCGACATAACCCGCTCTATAACCGATTAAACATTTGAAAGATATTTTAAAGATTTGCAAGAAAGTATGTAAAAACAGTAAGGTAAATAAATGCAGTAAAGTAAATCACACAAGCATTTGTTTCTGGAAGTTCGAAGCACAACGCTTCTACGTCTCCCCTTCTTCCATCTCATGGAAGGATACACTAGAAGACTTTGATTTATACAACTCTTTGTACAAACCCGATCAAGTTGGGCATTCCCCATCCAACTAGAACTCTTAGCACACACAAGTTCATGTTCTTTAACGTCTCACATGTAAAGACCTCTCATCCAGTTGTGATGAATCACCAACTGTGTACAATGGTATTCACTCTTCTATTTTAGCTCAAAAATACAATGAATAGAGTGAATACAAAGGCACAAATGATTCCATAATGAATCTGATACATCAAGGTAAGAGGTGCCAAAGGTTTGGGGAGTGCTCTTCATTTAACAGCTTTTGTCTTTGAAGTTCCCCAATTGAATTCCAAGTGGGTTTACTTTGGAAGGCTTGGATTGATCTTCAATCAGCTGTTATTGAGCTTCCAAATCATGTATATATAGCCCCAAGTAATGATATATACGTTAGATACAAGAATATAACCGTTTGGACAATTTTGGTAATCTTTCAAACATTGCAACGGTCATATTCTGCTTCTGGGCTATTTTTGGAAGTCTGCTGGTCTGGTCAGCTGGTCTGGTCTGCTGGTCTGAGGTCTGCTGGTTCAGCATCAACTAGCCTGAGGTCTGCTGGTACAGCATCCGCTGGCCTGAGGTCTGCTGGTACAACATCAGCTGGCCAAGGTCTGCTGGTACAGCATCTGCTGGCCTGGGGTCTGCTGGTACAACATCAGCTGACCAAGGTCTTCTGGTACAGCATCCGCTGGCCTGGGGGCTGCTGGTACAGCAGCAGCTGGCCAAGGTCTGCTGGTACAGCATCCGCTGGCCTGAGGTCTGCTGGTACAGCATCCGCTGGCCAAGGTCTGCTGGTACCCTGCTGGTACAACATCAACTGGCCAAGGTCTGCTGGTACCCTGCTGCCCAACATCTGTTGTTCTGTTCTCTTGGTTATATATCTTGATTCGTTGATTTCTGGGCAAAGTGACCTGCATAAAAGTTGTAGCCCTTTCTCTTAGCTTTCCAAGGAATCAAGAATCGCTCGATTTCGAGTTCGTATGAGAGAGTTATGCTTGAAATACGAGGTGATGGTTCTGCTGTATGTTTGCTGGATGCAGCAGCACATGGCGTGACTTGCAGAAGCTTTTTGGCCATCTTAATGTCCGGTTCAGTCTTTTACTTCCAAAGATGACTTGTAGATATTTGTCTTAGATTTCCAACCCATACTGAATCATCTCGTTTCGGTAGGGGAGCTGAGTGTTATGACCGATATACCACAGCTGCTACAATCTGTCTGCTGCTGTTTCAGCTTTATACCAGCAAGCTCTTGCATACATGTTTTCGTCATGTAAACCTTCGAATCTAGTCTGCTAGCCTGAAATATGACTTGTAGAGAATTGAGTTGGCTATCCAACCCCTTTAGAATCAGGTCGTTTCGATATCCGAGCTATGAGATATCATCAATTTAGTCATCAGCGATCGGGGTCTACTATATGCTGAATTCTCATTTCAGCAACCAAACTCAATGTCATTTATTAGCAGATCATCAAGCTGTAAACTATCATCTATGAACAGCACACTTGATGAAATATGTTAGCAACACAATAACAAGTTTTGTTAACATCAAAACTAAGATTATTCAGTTTTCCAAAACCCAACAACTCATATATATTTTACATAGACTTCTAATATGATAATCTAATGCATCGTCCATGATGAGATGAAACAATGAAATGCTAAGCTATGAAATCAATAGCCATTAATAAAGGAAGAAATTCTTTTACTGACGACGTTCAATACCCCAAAGAATAGCCAGAAGCTCAGCTTAAATTATACAAATATTTCCCGATTTTCAATAGTAGGCCAAAAGTCGTGACTAAATATTCACTTTTGCCAATGTTAAAATACTTTTCCTTGAATACGCATGTGAAGCCCAATTTATTCTGCTTATATTTAATTGTGTAAATGGTAAATTATGAGATAATTTACGTGATCAAATTTTTTGGACCTCGTATATTGGGTCGGGCCGTATTATTTGGGCATGAATGGAACTTTCGCATAATTTAAATGCTTGGGGAACTCACATTAGACTGTTTTAATTTTTTAAAGGGAATTTATGATAATTAAATAACTTGAAAGATTTTAATTTGGGGGTGAATGATTATATTTTTGTGGGATGATTTAATAGTAGTGGAATGGATTATTTTTTTTTAAATGGGTAATAACACCCAAACCCACTTCTCCACTCTCAAAAAAATCGATTCCCTCTCTTCCTCTCCCACAAAACCATCGGCTAACCCTTCTCCTTCCCCAAAGAAATCAAAAACTCTTCCCTCTTCAAGCTAGCTTTGGAAGCTTTTGTGGGTAAACTCCCTCTCCTCCTTGGCCCTCTTTTCCCCCAACTTAAATTAGTTTTTGGTTTGTGTTTGGAGGGTGATAGTGGTTCAAAAATTTGGGGTTGTGATGCTGTTGTGGTTTCGAAATTTTGGGGCTTTTGGAGGGCTAGGTTTGGTTATTATTTCGTATTGATTTTGAAGTGTGTTGGGATGTTATTTTAGTATGTGTGCAGAATGTGGGTTTGTGTGTGTGCAGAGTGTGTGTTGTGCGTGAGTTGTGTGTGTGAGTGTGTGTGTGGAGTAGATCCTTATGCATGTATAAATGAACTCCAACTTGTTTTGGCATGTATAGAAGATGATTATTCATATTGGAAATCGATTGGGGCATGGATTGTTGTGTGTGCACACTATATCTTGAAGCATTTTGTTAGTAAGATTGGTGGATTAAATGATGGGATAAATTATGTGTTGAGTAGCATCTTATTGAGCTAATGATTCTTATTTTGAGTTGTTGGTTTCTTTCAGAGCCTTCTAGGGCATCTGGACAGGGAGGAGGATAGCTTGATCTTCATCCTTGACACTGAGGTACGTAGTGACGTACAAGCATTGGTGAATATGTTCTTCCGCTGTTTATTGAAAAGCGAAGTGTCGCTTGGGTAACGGGTCGTTCCTATGATTGAATGACGTGTTGTTAGTAAGTGTGGGTCGCCACTAGAGTGTGCGATGTGATTGAATGTATAGAGGGTCACCACTGTGGCGAGTGATGTGTTTATCTAAATTATGGGTCACCGCTGTGGCGAGTGATGTGTTTATCTAAATTATAGGTCACCGCTGTGGCGAGTGATGTGTTTATCTAAATTATGGGTCACCGGTGTGGCGAGTGATGTGTTTATCTAAATTATAGAGTGTGCGATGTGGCTATGCCGTGTTTTGAACAGCCTTAGAAACTAATGTTATGTATAATGAGTTTGTTAAATGATAGAAGTGCGAGGGCAGGAACAATCGAGACTCCACCCCGTTCTAATATACTCAGGAAGCATTCTGTTATCTCATAGCATTACATTATGTACTATTATCTTATACATTCATGTTAATGTTGTTGTGGTATGCTTACCCCGGTAGGGGCTGTTATGTGGAAAATAGGTGACATAGCTAATTTTTGAAGGATCTGGGAGATAGTTGGCACGCCTAGAAAGATATTCAGAGGAACTTGGACTAGGTGTCATAGCTGTATACATATAGGATTCTTTTAATGTCCTCATTTTGATATGTATTAATTATACCTTATCTCCCTTTTGTTAGATCATTTCCCTGGCTGGGAACTTACTTATGATTTTGAATTCTTTTAGTATTATGTTTTTCCCTGGCTGGGAATTATTTTTGTGTTGAGTTTATTTCCGGATAGCTCAGTTTACTGGGGAGACTGTCGAAATTTTTATAAAAGTCATACCGTAGATGTGTAGCATGTATTGATTCTTTTAAAGAATAAATTTTTTACACATACATATGACGTCGTAAATGCATTTTGACGTGTTGTATGTTGGGGTCCTTCAAAGCATCATAGTTAATGTACACTTTCCAAAACCTTAGTAAACATAACAACTAGCAATTAAATAATGAGGTCACTTGGAACAAAATAATAATAAAATCAGATTATTCACCATTCCTCAGTGCCAGCTATTCTGTAACATTATTGACTCGAACTATATTGCACCAACCTTCTAATTAAACCATATTATCAACTCACCATCAAGAAAATCCAACAAAACAAACTTTACTTTATCCCATGATATTTTAGGGGATTATGAACTTACAAGAACATAAAATAAATAAATGTAGAGAAGAAATATTCTTTCTTTGAATTAAAAGTATATTATACATTATGTTTTGATCTCAACTCCATAGACAACAAATAATATATTAGTATAAGATTATTCTGACAAGCTGTATAAATTGATAAAACTGCTAGACCTATATATTTGACAATTTATGTATTGGAAAAGTTCGATTTGGAATCTATGGAGTATCATAATTCCAAGACTCAAAATTTAAACATAAAAAAAAACTAAAACTGTAATCTTGCTACCAAGAATCAACTCAGCTAAGCAAAAGCATAAAAATACTACTTTAACAACCAACTATGAGCTTATAATTTATAATAAAACAAATAAAGACTCAAAATTTACATCTAGGTCTTAGATTTTTTCAACTCTACATAGTTAAATCGCTCTAAATTGGACTGAAACCAGATAAAAAAATTGTACAGATACACACACAAATAAAAAATTTAAATCCAGTTTAACTGAAAAAACAAGAATGGCGGAACAGAAACATTAAAAAATATTCTGCCCCTCCGATATGGTGCTTTGGATTTCAGCTCAGTATGAAAAAAAATATAGTTTAATTTATGATTGTGTTCCAGATTGTTTGTATCAAATAGTCTATATTTAGTTGCTGCAACATTTGTGTACACCCCTTGTTATAACTCACATGTTTCCTTGGTTAAGACTTTGTCTGGGTTGGTCTTTCTGTTTTGTATGCTTGTCCTCTTGTGAGTCTGTTTATTTATTTAAGCCTCTATGTTACGTTGCCCGCTGCCTGCTCAAATTTTTCCTCGCCATTCTCTTTACGTACGAATGTGGCGAGAGGTGCCTAGATCCCATGGTTGTTTTCATCCTCTGCACGTGTTGGCCCTGCTGAGACTCCCCTCTACTGTTTGTTTGTCTTCTACTATTTGGGGTCCCTTGTTCCTGTGTAAGGCTGGTGCTTGTGTTCAATGGTACATCTTCATTGTCTTTGTTGTTTTCTCATTTGCATTACGCTGCTCATTTTGTGGTTCTCATGCCATTGTAGATACATTGAACCTTCCGCTCTCCTTTCTTGGTTGCTGGGCTGCTATGTCAGGGATGCAATCTGGTGGTGTGCGTGCTTCTTCTGCTTGTTCATCAAGTTCAACCAAAAATAGAAAAAAACGTTGTGCTATGAGTGGCTCAAGTGCCTGCCGAGAACAAGGTCACCTCGAAGAGCCAACCTCATCACCGACATCCGCTCTTGCCTATCGGTCACGTCGTATTCCTCACGCAGGTTGTTCCTCGTGCTTCATTTTGCATAATGTTATTGGATTGAACTTTCACATGATTACAAATCTACCTTGCATTATTGCTAAGCATTACCATGTAAAGTCACTATTTGATAGCCTTAAGATAGATTATGATATTGTTATGCTTGCCGACTTGTTTAATTTGTGTTCTCAGACATGCTTCATGGTCTATATCATATACAAATTTATTCACGCGTTCTAGATCATGTGCTGCATCACATGCAAAGTAAATTATATTATATTAAATGTGCTATATCGTATGTAAATGTTGTGGGTCAATATTATAAGCAAATTAAATTATGTGGTGGGTCAATATTATATGCAAATTAAATTATGTGCTATTGATCATGTTACATGTGTGTCCCTCATTTTGCCATGGTGGCTCATTTATCTTCATTCGTTTTGGTATATTTTAGGCTCCACACATGTCACGGGGATTCCATCTAACGTCGGCCACGTAATCTCAGGCTCTCGCTCTACAAGGGCACCTTCTGTTGGGCACCATTGATGTAAGGCCCTCGTACCGTATTATCAAAAATCAGGTTGAGCTTCTCAACAATTATGTGATTCATCTTATGTCAATCATATGGTTGAGAATAAACATGAGGAATATTAGCTTTGATAATAACTTGATATCATATTTAACATTTTATAAATGCGATGTCCCGATATTTGATAATGAGAATTAAGTACAATTTTTACATTATTTTGTTAATTAGTTAGAAATTAATTAACGAGAATCTAATCTAATTAATGAGAGTGGAAATTGATCTTGTATATGTCAATTGACAGTCGGGTCAGAACATGATGAATGAAAAATATATTTTTGGAATATTCGGATTAACACCGAAATTTTATTAAAATGATTTAATAAATATAAAATTTGTATTAAATCGAAAGATTTACTTTTTGTGATTCAAATAAGGACACAAAGTTATGTGTGGACTGTACATGTGATGTACAAGCACCAATACACCGGTGACATCCCGATGTTCATAATTGGTCGGGAATTAATATATATTGGTGTTGGAAGTAAACACATAGCAAAAACGTGTAACACACACACACACATCGCGGACACACACTAAAAGGTGCGAAAACACGCACTTCTGCCGCGACCACCGACCACCTTGTACTTATCCGCTCCGTTCACCGCCGTCCAACCACCTCTAGACGAGACCGATATACCACCGTGTTCCTTACTCAGAGGCGCTTCTTTCCATACCAAATAATTGAAATATGGTGTTCGAAAAGTTGTTCGATTTGGTCTGAAACGAACGAAGTCGCGACAGTGAGGGTTTCTGCACTTTTGGTTCGATTTCTTCGAATCTACTACGAATTGGACGACACCAAGGCACTGAATCTCTTCCCCTCACCTGGACGAAACTTTCTATATCGGTCGTCGCCTCTACCGCCGCCGGAGCTCGCCGGAATCGGCTGAAAAGCGTGCGTGTACTGTGTGCGAAAATTGGGTAAAACTCGATGCTCGATTCTTCGACTTTGCTTCGATTATTACCAGTTAATTTGGACTATAATTGTTGAATAATAATTTGAATTGGTGAAAAATAATTTAGCAAATTAAATTATGATGTAATCGCATCAATTTAATTACCCTAAATTGGTTAAGCTGTGACTAAAATTGATAACCCATTTTGAATGATTGGTTTATTGAATTGTGAATTTCTATTGATATACAGTGACTACTTCGACCCTACAAGCTCAAGTACCCTTGTAGATCGAGAAAGAAAGGTATGTTGCGATCGGGTAACATACGACAGGTATCTGTATCATTTGATATATGATTTGTTGTTGAAGTCTGTGAATTACGTGAGATTATATGGCTACGTGATTTTATTTAAATTATGTGGCATTCATAGCATGCATGATTGGAACATCGGTGTATGAAAATAAATATTTTGTTAACACACATCATTTTTATACATACATCGATGCATGACATACACGTTGAGCTATATCCTTGAATACCCTGATATTTCTTGGATTCTGATATCGAACATTGGGGATTGGTACTGCGATACTATGTTGGCATTACATGGCCCGATATGCATAGGGAATCGTGGTCCCCTTTGATTGGTATGATTTGTTGAGACGGGGATTGGTGGCACCTTGCTGATGTCATCCGTCTGGATATCCCTATATGATTATGTGATGTCAGGACCTGGGGTTGGTGGCGCTTTGCCGACGTCCATCCGTCTGGATACCCTATAGGCTTGACAGGCTCGAGCTATTCTGATATGGTTGGACTTTCGTTTATTGATTCAGATATACCCAGTGGATGGGTGTACGATATGATACCGACATGACATGACATGGCATGCATCGCATTGCATTGCATTACATCATATATCACATTTTATAGATACATGATGTATATTCCATGATAGTTCCATATTGGGCTTTTGCTCACCCCCAAGGGGGGCTGTTGTTGTCTTTGTGTGTGGACAATGGCAGGTGATACAGGTGACCAGGTCGCCAGAGAGGACATGTCTGGTGGGAGTCACACTTGAGGTTTTACTCTTGTTTATCCCAGTAGTCTTTGTACCAGGGATGTATCCCTGTAGTGTTATGAGTCTATGTATATTTAAGTTATGTTAGCCTAGTTTGATTTACGTATGCTAGTTTATGTTGATGGATATGAAACTGGTGGTATTTATATATTTTCAGTATATGTTGATTTGTGTTGGTGGTATGTTCCTCGTGCGATGAGGTCATGCCGAAATTTTAGGGCCACATGTTACTAAATGTTAAACAAATCTTCCGCTGTTTACGCTATAATTATCATTGTGTGATCATTAATCACATGATTAGGATTGGGCCCTCACAGTATGGTATCAGAGCATAACTGGGAATGCTCAAGTTTGAGTCTTGTGTACACTTGAATAGGCACAAATAAATGTGTGCGCTTGTGTTTGAATTATTTGACTTATTTGCTCTTACTTGGCTTGCCTTGCCTTGGTATGATGTTACATGAGATTGGTATGTGAATATGTTGATTTCGTGTAGTAGTGATATCGCTCACGATATTAATACTATACGATTGTGAATAAACTGTTATATGTGGCAGTATGAGGTAGGGAAAGAGTGTAATCTGAGACCTACTATCAATGAAATGCTGAATGATTTTAACTTTGTTGACTAAATTAATGTATAGTATGGGTATCGTTTATGGTATTCATTCTATATAACTTGGATGTAAATGGATGTGGTTAGAGCAATGTAATTGCTCCTAAACCTATCGGAAGTAGCAATGTCGAACGATAGATTTGCTGTGATGTAATGTCCTTGGATTTGATTGAGCCACCTACATTTTCGGCACTGAGAATGCTGGAAAGGGTGAGATGTTGCTTTAATAAGATGACAGATGGGTTTAACATTGTTACAAATAGTAAAGTAATGAACACGTCGTATAAAACATCGTTATATGTTTTGAAGATACGACTAGGTATGATATAGATTTTGAGCCTTTGGAAATATTCTTGGGGATTTTATCCTTCGAATAAATTTTCATGTATTTCTTTATATTTGAACTGAAATTGAATAGCATTGATTGTTTTGTCTTGATTTGTCTCCTATACGTGATAAGTCTAGAGCTGGGTATGCACAAGTTATCAAATGCTTACCTATCAGCTACGGAGATATCATAAGGAGAGCAAAATGGCAAAATTGGTGTTGGTAATTTGTTTTATCCACCCACTTTATTTTTTTAAGTTGGGGATGTTATTTTCTCTGATCAAATGATATCTGGTTGAGTACTAATTGTTTTTAAGGAAAGTCTATTCCTTATCCTTATGATATGTTATTGTTGTTTGGATAATAATATGATTATCAGGTGAATGATCGAAACTACGGATGATCACTTTCATGATGTAGTTCGATTTTCTTCGTTTAATATATGTGTGGAATTTTATAGCCTGGTTGTCCAAGCTGAAATTCCTTTATGTTTATGCCATTTCATAATTCGATTAATAAAAAGTAAATTATGAGTAATTTGTTGTAATACAGATGCAGCACAGATGTGTGACACGTTCTTATTACAAAACGAATGTATATCTGTACCGACGTGATCTGGACTCTGTGCAAAGAATTAAATCAATGGTAACATAGTTGATTAAATTTTTGTTGACATAGACATGCTCGGATGTGGCATGGATCCAATATTTTAGCAACTTTTATTTAATTCATACTCGGAACTGACATGGACCTATGCACGTATGTGTATGGATCTCGTGTTCAAGGAATGCCTATTTTCTTTACTATGGATTTGGATAGAATTTGCATGAACCCGATTATTACCTCGGCATAGACTCCATGCATTTGTGGTAAGGTTTTTGGGAAAGATTCATGCATATATTTCCAGAGAGATGAATAAGAATATCGATTTGGGAATCATGACTATTTCAAAGATTTTTATGTGTATAAAATGATTCGACTTGAATGAGTCGAAATTATTATGATATTTTGTATGACTATGAATTGCAGTGCTTTTTGTATGCTAATGGATCTGCACTCTGAGTAGTATCAGGTGTCAATCCAAAGCCAAGATGTGCCGGTAATTTTCTTATATGCTCGATATATGGTTTAGTCATACGAGTCTTCTAATTTTCGATATTTTTATGGATTCAATGAGTCAAGTGTTTAAAAAAAAAATTCCTTGACTTGATTGTGATTGTTTCTATTAATGATCTCTTGGTTAGTCCAAGATGAAAATAAGATGTGTTAGGAACACTGAAAGTTGATATTTCAGATTCTATCTACAAAATGCTTCTGACCAGCTGTCCAATCTGAATTTGGATTGCACTAAATGGTAACCTTGTAATCATGCGATAAATGAACTAATATTTGTAAGATATCTGAAATTAAAATTTCAGTTTCCTATGAAGAAGTGATGAGATATGCCAAACTATCCAAATGAAAATTTTGGATGAACAAAGTGATACTCTTGTGCCACGTCATTGCTTGACATGGTATTCCTGTTGCTCCAACTAAGGTTAAAGCGGTGTTAAACTGGTTGAGACCTACTAATGTTCTTGAGGTCCGATGTCCATGGGTTTAGCGGGATTCTTAAAGTTGTTTTATCGAAAAGTTTGTTTAAAATTGCTAAACCTAATACTCACCTGACACAGAAAAATTTAAAATTGTATTTGGCCAGGTGAGTGTAAAGAAAATTTTCGTAAATTGAAGACGAGACTGACCATTGCATCTGTACTTACTATTCCTTCTGGCCAGAGGATATGTGATTTACACAGATGTGTTTTTTTAAAATGGTTTAGGTTGTGTCTCGCCAACTTTAATCTTGAGAAAATCGATACCCCGTATCTGATTTGGCAATTGGCAACAATTGTTTTTGCTTTAAAGATTTGAATTTGTACGGGGAAACATTTGTTATTTATTCGGACCACGAGAGCTTGAAATACTTGTTCTGTCAATCTGATCTCAATATAAGGCAACACAGGTGGATAGATTTCCGAAAGAATTTATTTTCTGTTGTTTGAATCACCAAGGTAAACGTGAATATTTATACATTGGATTAAATATGTTATTTCTGAATTTTGTTAATGTCTTAATATGACTATTCAGCCTAAATTGATCTCTTGTATCAAAGGCTCAACGAGACACTACTGTGTTTATAGAATCATATGAATTATTATCTTCAAGATATTTATCTGATTCTTGATTTTATTAAAAAGTCATCAATTGATGGTCATGAGACTCTAGAATTGTAATATATGTATATGTAGGTATACTTAAATGTATCATTTATCCATTAACGGACCAAGATTGGTGAAATCATTTGTCTTGATTTTAGTTGTTTAATACCCAGAGTTTATTTTCAAACATTTGCAACATTGTAGAATGCAAAACGGATATTCTAGATTGCAAGGACTACATAGTATTTGTAGACTGGCAATCACACTTCGTATATTATTTAACGTAATAAAGACCGTCGAGAGTATTTTATTTTCTCGATTATGTCTGAGTAAAAGTTTGGTTTTATTTTGAAATTCTGGTATTCATTTCAGAAGACATTTGAATTGAGTATATGTTTGACTATATGTATATATATTATTTGAATCCTTAAGACATTGCCATAAGATTCGGTGGATGCTCAAAGGATGGAAAGCTGCCCAGACTCAGTAAGCTAGTTATAAGAATAAGTGTGGATGCTTCTGAAAATGGTAACAGACTAATCATTTTCAAAAATCTCTAATGTTAAAGGTATGTTGAGTTTTGTGAATATTTCATAATATTGTTTGTAATATGTTTCGTACTTCAACATTGATGAATTACGAACATTACTTGATAAGTATTCTTCAATCTGATGATGTTGAATTTATTTTTCAACGTTCTGCACTGAATAATTACTTTTGTGTTCTATATTACAAAGATGGTTTCTTATAACCATTCTAGATAAATAAACTATACTCGTCCCTCGAGATTCAATGCATTAGTAATTGATTTTGATTCAGCTTTATGCTAAATGAATTGAGTTATGCAGTTGATATTTTTTCCGATTATAGTATTGACATGTACTGTAATTGATGAATGATTTATGATCTGCACTTGTGATATTTCGAGGACGAAATATTTTAAGTGGGGGAGAAATGTAAGGCCCTCGTACCGTATTATCAAAAATCAGGTTGAGCTTCTCAACAATTATGTGATTCATCTTATGTCAATCATATGGTTGAGAATAAACATGAGGAATATTAGCTTTGATAATAACTTGATATCATATTTAACATTTTATAAATGCGATGTCCCGATATTTGATAATGAGAATTAAGTACAATTTTTACATTATTTTGTTAATTAGTTAGAAATTAATTAACGAGAATCTAATCTAATTAATGAGAGTGGAAATTGATCTTGTATATGTCAATTGACAGTCGGGTCAGAACATGATGAATGAAAAATATATTTTTGGAATATTCGGATTAACACCGAAATTTTATTAAAATGATTTAATAAATATAAAATTTGTATTAAATCGAAAGATTTACTTTTTGTGATTCAAATAAGGACACAAAGTTATGTGTGGACTGTACATGTGATGTACAAGCACCAATACACCGGTGACATCCCGATGTTCATAATTGGTCGGGAATTAATATATATTGGTGTTGGAAGTAAACACATAGCAAAAACGTGTAACACACACACACATCGCGGACACACACTAAAAGGTGTGAAAACATGCACTTCTGCCGCGACCACCGACCACCTTGTACTTATCCGCTCCGTTCACCGCCGTCCGACCACCTCTAGACGAGACCGATATACCACCGTGTTCCTTACTCAGAGGCGCTTCTTTCCATACCAAATAATTGAAATATGGTGTTCGAAAAGTTGTTCGATTTGGTCTGAAACGAACGAAGTCGCGACAGTGAGGGTTTCTGCACTTTTGGTTCGATTTCTTCGAATCTACTACGAATTGGACGACACCAAGGCACTGAATCTCTTCCCCTCACCTGGACGAAACTTTCTATACCGGTCGTCGCCTCTACCGCCGCCGGAGCTCGCCGGAATCGGCTGAAAAGCGTGCGTGTACTGTGTGCGAAAATTGGGTAAAACTCGATGCTCGATTCTTCGACTTTGCTTCGATTATTACCAGTTAATTTGGACTATAATTGTTGAATAATAATTTGAATTGGTGAAAAATAATTTAGCAAATTAAATTATGATGTAATCGCATCAATTTAATTACCCTAAATTGGTTAAGCTGTGACTAAAATTGATAACCCATTTTGAATGATTGGTTTATTGAATTGTGAATTTCTATTGATATACATTGACTACTTCGACCCTACAAGCTCAAGTACCCTTGTAGATCGAGAAAGAAAGGTATGTTGCGATCGGGTAACATACGACAGGTATCTGTATCATTTGATATATGATTTGTTGTTGAAGTCTGTGAATTGCGTGAGATTATATGGCTACGTGATTTTATTTAAATTATGTGGCATTCATAGCATGCATGATTGGAACATCGGTGTATGAAAATAAATATTTTGTTAACACACATCATTTTTATACATACATCGATGCATGACATACACGTTGAGCTATATCCTTGAATACCCTGATATTTCTTGGATTCTGATATCGAACATTGGGGATTGGTACTGCGATACTATGTTGGCATTACATGGCCCGATATGCATAGGGAATCGTGGTCCCCTTTGATTGGTATGATTTGTTGAGACGGGGATTGGTGGCACCTTGCTGATGTCATCCGTCTGGATATCCCTATATGATTATGTGATGTCAGGACCTGGGGTTGGTGGCGCTTTGCCGACGTCCATCCGTCTGGATACCCTATAGGCTTGACAGGCTCGAGCTATTCTGATATGGTTGGACTTTCGTTTATTGATTCAGATATACCCAGTGGATGGGTGTACGATATGATACCGACATGACATGACATGGCATGCATCGCATTGCATTGCATTACATCATATATCACATTTTATAGATACATGATGTATATTCCATGATAGTTCCATATTGGGCTTTTGCTCACCCCCAAGGGGGGCTGTTGTTGTCTTTGTGTGTGGACAATGGCAGGTGATACAGGTGACCAGGTCGCCAGAGAGGACATGTCTGGTGGGAGTCACACTTGAGGTTTTACTCTTGTTTATCCCAGTAGTCTTTGTACCAGGGATGTATCCCTGTAGTGTTATGAGTCTATGTATATTTAAGTTATGTTAGCCTAGTTTGATTTACGTATGCTAGTTTATGTTGATGGATATGAAACTGGTGGTATTTATATATTTTCAGTATATGTTGATTTGTGTTGGTGGTATGTTCCTCGTGCGATGAGGTCATGCCGAAATTTTAGGGCCACATGTTACTAAATGTTAAACAAATCTTCCGCTGTTTACGCTATAATTATCATTGTGTGATCATTAATCACATGATTAGGATTGGGCCCTCACAATTGCACAACTCATCTAGGTACATTCATGCACACATTTCTATCCAACTCAATTTATAATTTTTTTGGCCATCGTGTGATATTTCAATTCATCGTATTTTTCTTGTCATAACTTACGAGCTTTTTTTTTCTATTGACAGCCAACAGTGAAAGGTGCATGCTAAACAGGAGACGACTGACATTGAAATATCGAGCTAGGATGGGGTGCATACCCACTGAACGGTGGCAACTGCCCCCATCTGCAGACTGTGACCATTGTGGCGCCCGTCGCTTCTTTCGGGAACCACTCGGTTTTTGTTGTCAAGTGGGAAGGTTCATTTGAAATGCACAAAAATGCCTTTACGTTTGTGGCAGCTCTAGAACGATTGTGCCTCCCATATCTCATAGCATTTCCACCAACGTTGCCACACATATAACAACTCATCTGTGTTTACCTCTCTCGGAATATGTTATGACCATGAGTTATGCAAGGCAGACAAGGGGATTTACACATTCAAGGTGCAAGGCGGTATTTATCATTTCATAAGGGATTTGGTACCTACGGAGTGTGTGGACGCCAGCTTTAGTTGTACTTTTAAGGCTCTGAAAATGAAGTCGCAAATAGGTTGTCCCAGTCGGGTGACTTAGATTCTGAGGTCATATCGTTCATAATGGACATTATGCAGCTTAATCCATACTCAAATTTCTTTAGGAGTTTGAGGGATATGCCTGACCTTACCTCGTACAAAATTGTTTTGCCTGCTGATCCTTCTTTGGATCATAGGGTGTACAATTTGCCCGTTGTGGATCATGTCGCAGTCATTTGGAATGAGCTAACCGATGTTCCTTCGGATCACCCACATGATATACGTGTTTACACAAAATCC
The DNA here is from genome assembly GCA_907163345.1 of Haberlea rhodopensis. Taxonomy (NCBI): domain Eukaryota; kingdom Viridiplantae; phylum Streptophyta; class Magnoliopsida; order Lamiales; family Gesneriaceae; genus Haberlea; species Haberlea rhodopensis. The sequence continues at coordinate 48,513 of CAJQUN010001361.1, forward strand.
GCTGACATGCAATTCATCCACTATTATTATGGTTGTTATGATCCCTTGCAATATCCTCTCTTATTCCCTTATGGGGAGCCTGGCTGGCATACGGGTATTCCCAAAGAATGGTCTAATCATCATGCTTTTGACCCCGATGCCTCCATGTTTGACGACGAGATGCCTTCATTGTTGCCTGATCAACATATTTCTGGTGAGGCCCTGCTGGGGGCCGAGCATGAAAGTAAGCGCTCGTTAATACGTCATTCACCATTGATTTACCTTTATTCAACTCATTCTTTGTTTAATGTTCAATATATGCTAAAACTATTTCCTGTTCCTTTTCCAGATTTAAAACGCAATCGGGATTGCCAAAGGAATGTGGCCGCACGAGAGTTATATTGTTATAGATTCTAATCGTGTAGTGACGATGTGACTAATATACTTTGTGCCAGCCGGCTTATTCAGCAATACCAAATCGACATGTACGTGAAGATTGAGACCCAACGTTTGGATTATCTGCGCAAAGCACAAGTTCAAAGCGATATCCGATTAGAGTCCTTTCAAGGTATAGCTGATAGTATGGCATGTGATGGCGTAACTTACGGTAGGTCCATCGGCCAACACACAGTTTTACTGGCTTCGTTCTTGGGTGGCCCAAGAGATCTCCGATGACGATACATGAATGTGCTTGCATTGGTCACTACATTTGGTCGTCCTGAATTTTTTATAACCATGACGTGTAACCCAAATTGGCTGGAAGTTCAAGATAAGCTTTTACCGGGCGAGCAATCACATAATCGTGCAAATTTACTTGTCAGAGTGTTTCGTGCGAAGAATGAGGAATTAAAGAACGAGATTGTGGAAAAAGAGATTTTGGTAAAGTGGCGGCGTATTTGTATGTGGTTGAGTTCCAGAAGAGAGGTATGTCACACGTTCATTAGCTTGTTATCCTAAAAAAAACCTACAAGGTCACTTTCGTTGAAGCATATGATCGCTTCGTCTCTGCCGAAATTCCTAACCCTGATGTGTACCCTCATCTACACTCATGTGTGTCTAAACACATGATTCATGGTCCTTGTGGATATTTGAACCCAAAAAACGTGTGCATGAGAGCGGGCTCTTGTAAGAACCACTATCCAAAAGAATTTGTGCAGGCCACTACACATCGTACTGATTCATATCCTGCCTACAAACGTAGCGATTCTAGTAGAACTGTGCTTGCACGTAGAAAAATGCTCGACACCGATGGGTGATTCTATACAATCCTTACTTATTAGCAAAGTTCGATAGTCACATTAATGTTGAAATATGTGTGGATGTGAAGGCGGTCAAGTATCTTTATAAATATGTTTGCAAAGGCAATGATAAGATTGCATACAACGTCGTCGATACCCCTACACTAGAAGACATGGATGAGATACGCGACTTTCAATCTGCACGCTGGCTTTGCACTCCAGAAGCAATGTTGCGAATTTATAGTTACACACTTTACGAGATGAGCCCTACTGTTGTACAACTAATGTTCACCTACCAAATTCTCATTATATCTTCTTCCATGCTGCTCGTTCCTTAGAAAGTATCTTATCAAACACAAATAATTCAAAAACTCAGCTGACACAGTTTTTCTCAATGAACAATGAAGATCAAATGCACGTGCCTTTAACCTCCTTTACCGTGACTTCCCTAAACACTTTGTGTGGACACAAAAATAGTGGTCTCATTGTAAACGCGGTACAGCTATCGAGCGTCTCGTAACTGTCAGCCCAATTGAAACTGAAAGGTACCTTTTGAGATTACTATTGAATCATTTTAAAGCACCCACCTCTTTTGAATATCTTAGGACCCACAACGTATTCTCTATGATAGCTTTCGAGAAGCTGCTTTGCAACGTGATCTGTTGGATGCAGACAATGACGTTCGTGCTTCCATAGTAGAGGCTTCGGGTGATCAACTTCCATATACGTTGCGACGCCTATTTGCGACAATCCTTGTTTACAACCTTCCTTCTGATCTAGCATCTTTATGGGATGAGTTCAAATTACAACTTTCTGAGGATTTATTGTCACAAATTGGTTATCCGAAGATGTTGCATTCGACCGTGCTCTTCGCTCAATAGATGTTTTCCTTCAGTCAATGGGTAAAACAGTTGATGATTTCCATCTCGTCCCATTTAAAACTTGGGTTAGTGGAGACGAAATGCGTAGCAAATATTACGAGAATGAAGTTAACCTCGATGTGTCAGAAGAGGGTTTTAGTTTTGTGGCCAAGTTAAACTCCAAGCAGAGAGAGGTATTTGATAGAATTATTACGTGTGTGGATGATAAAAATGGTGGTGGTTTTTTTGTTGATGGGCCTGGTGGTACTGGCAAAAGTTTCTTTATAGAGCATTGTTAGCTGTTGTATGAGCGACATGTGGTATTGCTCTTGCAGTTGCTTCTTTAGGAGTTGCGGCATCATTACTTCCTGGTGGCCGTACTACTCATTCCAGATTTAAACTTCAAGTGATGATTGATCAGACAATGACCTGTGCGATAAAAACAGGGTGTCCATGCACATTTGATCTTGTCGTCTAAATTAATTATTTGGGATGAGGCTTCAATGACCAATCGCCGATGTATCAAAGCATTAGATCTTTTCTTGCGAGATTTAACAGAAAAACAGATTCTATTTGGAGGCAAGACTGTTGTACTTGGTGGTGATTTTAGGCAAACCATTCCTATAGTAGTCAGTGTCTCTCTAGAGGATGCAGTTAATTCTTGCCTTGTCAATTCACACTTATGGCCTTCCATGCACAAATATCACTGAAAACATGCGCGCTTGAGAAGATCCTTTTTTTACGGAACTCCTACTACGCATTGGAGATGGAACCAAGCCATCTTTTTTTGGTGACGAGGTAACCTTGCCAACGAACATGTGTGTCCCTTACGTTGATTGTGAAGAGCCGCTTGACCATCTTATTGCAGAAATATTCCCATCTTTCGAAGACTTTTATACGAATCCTTTCTCTGTTTGCATAGACAACATAAATAACTCAATAATGGAAAAATTTCCTAGAGACATTGTTGAATATATCAGCACAGATGTGACTAAGAACGTTAATCAACAATGCCAATATCAAGATTTCTTGCATGGGGTGTCTGCACCAGGTTTGCCACCCCACGTCCTTCGTTTAAAACAAAACAACCATATAATGCTTTTGCGGAATATAAATCCCTCCGGAGGTTTATGCAATGGCACACACCTTATTTGTCGTGATTTTGGCAAACAAGTTATTGGTGTCGTTATTGCAACTGGTGAATACACTGGTAAATATGTCTTCATACCAAGGATACCGTTGAAACCATCCGATAATCTTAAATGTTCAATTCCTCTTAGAAGACATCAATTTCCAATCCGCTTTTGTTCGCAATGAGCATTAATAAAGCCCAAGGTCAAACACTCGATATGGTAGGCCTTTATCTGTCGTAACCGGTGCTCTCACACTGCCAACTATATGTCGCACTTTCTAGAGTCAGAAAGTCTAACTCCGTGAAAGTCTTAATCAAACCATCACTGCAATATTTGCCGCCACAGCCAACCTAGAAATGTTGTTTACAAGGAGATCCTAAATGCCGCTATTTGAAAAGAAATATCTGAATCCCTTGAAATTCACTAGCTACATTCTTGTTTTTTGGGGGTTAGAGATCGCCACGTTTCCACTGGTTTACAACAAATGTTTTTTGGATCTTTTTTGCCTGTTATTATATGAAGTCTTATCATGTCTTGAGCATAACATGTTTCTTGTGCTTTGTGTCTTCGTCGCATCCTATATTGGCGGTTCTATTTGTGTGTATGATATTGCGTGTTCCACCTTCGATTGCACATGCACGTACCATCTACAATTGATTATACGCTCTTCACATTTATTCACCTATGTTTTTTTCTATTGAGAAAGCCACTCATAAGTTGGGATGGATGAAAAGATTATGCCTGTTAGTGCCATCACGACTGAAACCAAGAGGTGGTCAGCAAAAGTTCGGGTTATAAGCAAACTCAGTATCAGGACCGCAATTTATTCTCCAACCAAATACCAAAAAATGATTCTTGCTGACGAAATGGTAATGTTTAAAGTTATTTTGTGTCGATACTCACAAGAAATATGTTTATGGGAAATTAACATCTATTTATTTTTCAAATGCCTCTTTCGCAATAGGGTGATACCGTTGAAGCCATAATTTTCAGTAAGGATGTCGAGCTACACAAGAATACTCAGATATGATTTCAAATGCTCGGGTCACCAAAGTCGATGCTATGTATAGGAATGACTTGGTTAATAGTCCATATCAATGGGATATCAACTCAAGTACCTCGATAATGCCCGTCGTTGATGACGTTGTTCCTTCAGCTTCATTTCGTCCGGACTTCATTACTTCCAACCAATTTGCTGCATTCTAGGAGTCAAAAAATTAATCAGTACATAAAAAATATCTTTTAGTTATTACTTGCATTTAAGCACGTTGCCTTCTAGACATGTACTCCACCCTTATCATGTCTTCCTACTCCGTAATAGGTACTGTTTGTGTCGTTATTGAAAGGAGGAATCCTAGGAAGGTAAATGTGCTTGGTCAACAACAAGTGATACATGAGTATGCAGCAATTGATTCAGAGTAAGTAGATTTGTTAGACTTTATTCCATATTTGATTATGTCTTATCCCATACCTCAACTTATCTTCTCCTCATTTGCTAGATTAACCCCATTTGTGGTTACTTTGTGGGGGAGATGTTGTATCTTGCCGGATGTATGACACTTTAAACTCCTGTCATAAAAGACCGGTGATTGCTCTCCTGAATTTTCTGGTGAAGGGATACTACGGTAAGCATACATAATAGAAAGATTCTGAGCTTATAATTGTTATTGCCTTTCTTTTTATAATTACTAGTCTATCGTTTGTAGGTTTGTCCCTTAGCTCAACTTCATCTTCGATGGTGCTGGACAATATGGACAATCAGTTGTTTGTTGACATGCGAACATGGTAACTATAAGATGTCACTTCTTTCTCGCTTTTTTAGATGTCGATCCTTTGTTGTTTAATGTCAAAGGCGTGCCGATGAGAAATTGTTCATTGATGATGTGTTAGAAAAGGGTGGTTTATTCGAAGAAAAGATTGATGTCAAAGCATAAAAGTCGTTAGCAATAACCACCATCTCGGAAATACTTCAAACTGAGAAGGTTTTTTTATTTGATCATATCTACTTCTCTTTCTAAGTACTCAATGGATATATTGCTCTTACAATTTATATGTTGCAGCCTGCCAGGTTTAATGTCAAAGTCAAGGCGTGCCTAGACAATGAGTCACAAAGCTTCATTTACATGTGTTGTGAAGAATGCCACTTTCGCATCAATGTTGATTACAATTCTCTATTCAATTGCAACACATGCAAGGAGACTCGGATTGCAAAACCCAGGTACTAAATCTGTTCAAATATATAGATTCACGTTGTTACATGGATTGATATTGTATCAATGTTTATATATGGAACAATGTTTTTGTATATTTAGGTTTCGCCTCAGTGTTTATGACGGGGTTGGTTCTTTAGAGGTAACAATCTTCGAGAAAGATGGGGATCTAATCATGGGGATGTCCGTACAAGATTTTTACGACATAACCTTGAAGGTGATATCGATATAGTTGTGTATTACATTATGTTCTCTAAGGTATTTATAAACTGTTAAATGATATGATGTGTGCTTTATGCCCCAGGAAGAAGCGCCTCCAATTACTCTTGTCAATCGTTGGTTGAAGGATCTTGGAGTGCACATGAAGATACGTTCAAGCATTTTTGAAAGCCAAAATGGGAAGGCAACCATAGTCTATAACTTGCTGGCCATGGAATGTGTTGATAGGTTTGCTGGGTTTCCACTTCCGCCAGCACCAAGCCCCACCAAATTTTCTTCCGCTACCGTCTCATCCAGCAAGGCTTTGGAATTTACATTTGCTTTATTTGCCAGTTGTTCTTACATTCATGATTATTTCATGTTGTTCTCACACAAGTTGGCAAATGTCAATGAAAAAACAACCAAAAGAAAACTTGATTTTGGCTCCTCACTCTCGACGACAGACGTGGAACTTTCAGGCCTAGGTTTGGAAACCGGAGAACTCTTGTGGGAAATTTAGTCTTTTCTCGGGGAAAAAAACACATCACATAAAACCGATATGTTATCAATGATGTTTAATAAATTACGCTTCAATATGTTACGTAGTTCCTCGGTTCGAAGACGCCTAATCAAAAGGGGAAAGGCCAAAATTAGAGAAGGATATGTACTCTATGTGCCAAGTTAGTTGCTTTGTTCAAATTATCTCTATTATAGTTTTAAACACATTTATGACCTGTTACAGTGACTATAAACTTGTAATTACAAAATCGTATAATGCATCAATTGTAGGTTCTATTACATCATTTGAAGAACCCACAATGCCTTCTGTTGATTTACATGAAAACGCTTCTTTCGATGACGAGAAGCCTCTTTCAGGTTGTCATGTTTGAACCTATTTCTTCATGTACAATTTGTAAACAACTATTTTTTACACATATTGCTGCAGAATATATTACAAATGTTATATTTATGTCTTTCTAGATCTTATTCATGCAAACAAAGCTCGTGGGCTCTCAAGAATCTCACTGCCAAATAAAGAACATACAATCCACTATGATCATGCCACATTCCAGACAGATCGTTTGACCAATGGTACATCGTTAGAAAAATTTCCTTTTCAACTGCAATTTAAATTTTTCATTGGCTAGAAAAGATAACTTTTCAACCACAATTGAAAGTTGAAAAGGAAACTTTTCTAGCCACTTGTTTGAATTAAAATGATCATAATGAGATCGATATTTTTCTACTCGTGAGTCAGAAATGTACCTCACATCGTAGTACACGCAAATTTAGTCGTCTTAACCAATTATTTTCCTATCTAGCCAATTCTTTATTTTTTATGTTAGCATGAGAAGGCCTTTATATGAAAAATGCCCCTTCCAATGTAGCCCCAAAAATTGGTGTAATGCAGTTGGCAATGCTAAAAAAAAAAACAAGGAACGTTCTTTGCAGCTTGTTCTCATTGATGATAGCAATTCTGAGGATGAACTCAATGTTTGTGAACTACTCAAAAAACATGAAGCTCATGTCATAGGTTATTTCTCCTGATCTCATATAACATGTACGTTTTCTACATCTTTCCTTTAGTTTTTTAAACGATTCTTGGGTTATATGATGTAGATACTACTAACCAAGCAACATAAATCAAGACATCTGCAAGGGGATGAATCATTAGGCCGAAAAATTCGACTAGATCTCTGCTGCCTACTACTGCAATGTGCTAAACACATATTGGCGACATAAGATGCAACCATCGCCTTTTGAAAACTATTTGGAAAAACTTTTGTCTTGTTTTGGGCCATGTTGGGACTAACTTCTATTGTGATATATGATGTCATATCATGCTATGCACTCTTAGAAATTAAATTTATTTTGAGGTTTGTAGGGTCTTGATTGGGCCATCTCATGTTAACTCCTGTTCTGGTACATTGCTGGATATACCTTTTGTTTTGTCCAAACATATTTGCTAATAGGTGCCTTGTCTTGATTTTGCAAGTTATCGTAGTTCTTCGGTTTATAGAGTTCTTGATGAGAGATGATAGCTTATTTCTATAGGCCACTGGTATGATGATTTTCATATTTGATGATGGTTTTTTCATACGTACTAATTCAAGCATTGAATCATGGAGAATTAGGTATTTTATTAATCTATTATTTTTCCTTCGTTTTGGGCGAGGGCGGGGATCTATACGACCTCGCGCAATCTATTGAGGGGTTGATACCACTACAATATTATGGTAATGATATGTTGATTTTATATTATGGTTATGATTTGGAATGCAGATATCAGATTCAAACCAATGTTATGTTTGATTTTGTGTAATCTTTGGTCGGATTGGGTTTTATTTTGTTCCAATAATGTGCGAACAATTTAAAGCCACATATGATTGTTGTTCTCCTGTAACTGATGAAAGCCCAGTATAAGATGGTCAAAAAAACTGCTCACTGGCGTGGTGCCAAAGAGAACTAGTATATATATATATATATATATATATATATATATTGTGATGACCTGAGATTAGGGATGTTAATCCCGGAGTGTTAATAACCCCTAAAGTGGTTTTACGTGTCGACTTGGAGTTTAATCGAGGTGTCGGGCCTTCTGGGCTCATTTATTTGGGCAGTTGGGATCGTTGGATCCCGAGGTTGAGATCGTATTCTCATTTCAGTGAAAACCTGTGAGTTGGATTTTTAGTGTGACTCGGAATCTCGGGTGCTGGGTGTGGGCACCAGTAGGGGGTTTTTGAGTTAGAGAGAGAGTTTTTGAAAACAGATGATTTTTAATGAATCATGATGTATTTGTGGGGATATTAGTATTTCGGGGTATTTTTGCTATAAATACCAGTTGAACCCGAGATTTTTATTATCGGAACCATTTTTCCCCTTTCTTCCCTCTCTCCTCCCGCGCGCCCCTTTCCCGATCCAGCTGACCCCCGCACACAAAAGGCCACCGCCCGCCGCCGTCCGGCCGCCGTTCGGCGCGTGCCACCCGCCGTTGGAATCGTCTCTTCCAGGCGCTTCTATACGTACCAACAATTCGAAGTTTCGTCGAGAATCGAGCTCGGATTTCTGCAGAAAGCGCTAGGGTTCGTCACTGATTTTCTGTCCGATTTTGTGGCCCGATTTTGGTACGTTTTTGGGGCTTTTCTCCCGATGTTTTAGGGGCGTTTTTGTACTGCTTTTGAGTCGTATATTTCTTACTTTCATGGGTCGAAATTTGTTGCTTATGGATTCGATTTTTGAACGCTGATTTTGTGAATTTAGGGTTCGAAATTTGGGTTTTTGGTATGAGGATGATGATTCTTGTTGTTATTCGATTAATTCATGTTTAAATGAATTATGATGCTTAATTGGGATCAAATTGAGATGTATGGTTCGAAATTGCCCTAATTTGGTGAGGGTTTGATTTCGATTTTGGGGGTTTTGGCTATGGGTTGATGATTCATGTTAGGGATCGTTTATTACATGTTTTAGATGATTTATGATGGTTGGTTGGGTTCGAATCGTGATGCTAGGGTTCGAATTATTGAAGTTGTTCTTGAGCAATTTTTCGATATGTCGCATTCGTTTTCCCTCCCTGCATGTACCCTGCCCCGGGTCTTTTAGATGTTTAATTGTCGTGTGTCGACAATATTTTGAGGGTTATGGATGTGCTTGAGCATGGGTTGCATGTTCGTAAATAATTGTGAATTATTTATCGTGTTAGCACATCGTTCCTCAGGGCTTGGAACTCGAGCAAGGGTTGGCTCGGACTTCGAGGATTTAAGGTACGTTTAGCGTACGAGCATAGTTTAAATGATGTTTTACAAGTATGATGCATGATCTAAAATACATGAAATGCTTTACTATGATGGTACCGGGACTTGATTACGTTATGATGATTCACATGGTGAAATGCTTAGTGCCGCCATGAAGCGAGCAAATGATGGGTGTGGTTGCTACGGAGCAAACACCGATAGTATGATGCTACTTGAAGTAAGAAATGAAAAAGATGGTATTTGATTAGATATCTAGGATATCTGTATTTTATTCCCTATTGGTAATGAATAAGAACAGAGACGTAGTTAATCAGAGAAGTGATTAACTAGTATCGGAAGTTAAGGAAGTCTCATTATAATATCTAGAATTATGATAATTGCTAGATAAAGAAAGATGTTATGAAATGTTGTTAAATTGAAACTGGCTAGGGTTAACCAATATGATGATTAACTGCATATTCAGGATTTGATGATTTATCTGTTTTGAGAACAGGATTATTACAGGGGTACGCTACGATGAGGATGATACCATCCAGGAAGTATCACATATGTTCCGCAATATTTACATTTTCGTAAATTATGTATTATGTCATTATGATTATGAAATTGTGGAATTGGTATGCTCACCCCGTTGGGGGCTGTCTCTGTTGGGGCAGGTGAACAGGTACATCGATGGCTTTGGAGATGAGCTCGAGCTGTTCATTGGAGGTACTCCCAGGATCGTGGTACCAGGGCTCGATGGAGCACGGTATCGTATAGAGTACTTATACACCCATGAGGGTTATATACATATTCATGATGCTCGCATGTGAGCAAGATTACTTGTATATGCGTTGTATATAAAGGCATGAGCCTTCCTCTCTTTCATTATATGTTGCATGCAATTGTGGTAGAATTGCTAATGATATGAGAGTCGTTAGTGTGTTATGTGGGGTTGAAACCCACTTTTGTCGTCTTATGTGTGGTGTCTTCCCTGGCTGGGAATTTACTTTGTGTTCAGTATTCTGTTGAGTATTGTGTATTCCCTGGCCGGGAATTATATTATGTGATGTGCTTTTATTTTTGGGATAGCTCAATTTATGGGGAGACTCTGCCCAAATTTTTATAAAAACCCACAATGCAAAAGTGATGTAATGGGGATGGTATTGGGCGAACTCGATTAGTCTATATGCTGTTAGGATGATGATCTTATAACATTGTGTATTAAAGAAATTTTGTAGTTACCATTCAATGGTAAAGTATCATCTGAGCTTCCCGATTGACTTTTTATTGAAAGCATGTGCCACACATAGTGGTTAATACACTAATTAAGGGTTAAGGGCATGGGGTCCTTACATTAGTGGTATCAGAGCAGTGGTTGCTCATTGGGGCTGTTGAGGGCCTAGGAAGTTATTGATAGCACATATTTATGCATGATGGCATTAATGTTATACGACATGACTAATTGTTTATGTGCTTTTATGATATGAAAAGTGGTATTGCTAACCATTGTGGTTGCAGGAATCGTGTGAAACACGATAGGATGGCATTAATAGCGATGTCTAACACTCTATATGCTACGTGCCAAGGAACCTGATTTTTGGAAGAAAATCAGGAGAAGAAAGATATGATGTATTGTCTGAGGACAGACTGGGTAGACAACCGACAGTGGAATACTTCGGTATGGTCTCAATTATTATTGAATATACTAATGAGTTTGTTCATGTAATGCCCAAGCAAGGAAGGTACGTAAGACGCGTACGGGCATCGGACGGTAACACACTCCTAACTCTGACTATGCATTGAATGCATAAGTATTTATGATGTTTATGATGATGATGATTATGATGATTTTGATAAGTAAGTTTATGACGAATATGTTATGATGACGATGTTTATGACAAGTAAGTTTATGATGATGTGATACGATGTTATGATGTGGTAAGATGCCACGGGGTAAGATGCCCATATGGTAAGAGGCCATACTCCTATATTATGATCATACTATGATTGCATAAGAATTTACGATGCCATGATGATATGTATAATGAATAAAAATGATAAGATGTTTAAGATGATGTTATGATAAGTAAGTTCACGATGAAGATGATTTTATAATGAATAAAGATGACAAGATACTTATGATGATGTTATGATAAATGAAGATGATATGACGTTCACGATGACGATTATGATAAGTAATGATGATGTTAATATGATGTTTATAGAATGATATGATGTTTATAAGGTGGTAAGATGTCATAGGGTAAGATACCCATATGCATGAATATGAACCGGGGAAAAAGAAAAGAAGTTAATGAATAATTAGCAAGCTTACTCAACTATGATTTCGTACATTTACTGTTATATCTATAAGATGATGATGTTTATATGATGATGATGCTACAAGATGATAATGTATGTTTAACTATGTTACTTAGAATGGTTGAATGTCCGGTGGTCATTATGGGCAAGCGAGGAAGGTCTTGCCGCTCACATAGCTGATGAGCGATGGGGTACATCCGCTATCAAGGTGTAGCGATGGGTATCATCCGCTGATGAGCGATGGGGTACATCCGCTATCAAGGTGTAGCGACGGGTATCATCCGCTGAGCGATGGGGTACATCCGCTATCAAGGCGTAGCGATGGGTATCATCCGCTGAATAAGAGATACATCCGCTATCAAGGCGTAGCGATGGGTATCATACGATGTGTTATGTCGAGCGAGGGGGCCAATTGTGCCGCTGTCATAATGGAACCCGGACAGTCCCATTTCTAATTAACATAGTTTGTTGTGAGTATATATGTGAATATGATGTGTATGATGATGTTTATGATGAGTAAAGATGATATGATGATTATGATGATGTTTATGATGATAGGATGCCTCATTCCGCTATTTTACGATGACTCACTCTTCTATGAGGATTGGCGATGGTTTATGCCGCCGGATATGTTAATAGCGATGCCCCATTCCGCTATTATGTGGATTTACGATGACTTATTCTTCTATGAGGATTGGCGATGATTAGTGCCACCAGATATGTTGATAGCGATGCCTCTTTCCGCTGTTATGTAGACCATGATTCAGGTTCAGGTGTATACTGAGGTTTCATGCCACTTATTATATGACGAGGTATCATGCCGTCGATTCTATAGCTATGTACTCAGCACGGGATTATGCCGCCTTCGAGCGATGAGTGCTGATTTTGCACTATTGTCGAGCGACGGAGACAGGTATGCCGCTATCTTGTTAGCGATGAGGTATGAGATATTGCTATTCTATTAGCTTTATTATAGCTGGCATGCGTTGTTATACATGTTTTATTATGACTATTTTACTAGCATGATGATGGATGACATATGTTGATGTACATGGACCGTCACGAGTTGACTGGGTTGTTTAGATGTCATTGTTGACATGTATCGTCACTAGTTGACGATACCTTAGATACCATGAGTGGGCATGTGTCGTCACGGGGTGGCGATGACGATGGTGTAGGAGATGTCTTATTAGACATGCATCATCGTTACGATGAACAATGCGTTGAGTATACGTTTTCAGTTGTATGCCTTGGGTGCCAGTGTCGGGCACAAGGTGGTGTGTGCGTCACCGATTAACGTGGCCCTTATACCGAGCGGGTTGCTCGAGGAATGGATGGATGCGCTGTACATGTGATTGTACCGCAGAAATTGTTTGAGGGATCATATCACGAGTGGTGGTACCGTTGGAATGGCTTTTTGGCCATGTAATTTGACGACAGGAGTGATCGTGGAGGAATTGCTCGCTTTCTATTGATATGACATGTGGTAGACATGGTCACACCAACCAAGAGGGTGTAAGATGGGTCCTAAGGAGGTAGGATCAGGTTATGTTAAGTACATGGGGACATTGGAGTGTCCAGGGTATGTCAGCATTGGAGGAATGTTGGGTAAAGACCCACTACTCTATTGACTTTTCTTCCCATGGTATGGTATGCCGTGCGGAAACGTCCATCTGATTGGTAGGTTTGAGGTGAAACCTAGTAAGGCAGCGACTAGTTTGCCTGCCGCGTGTGTGCAGCACCATGATGGACTTGCTAGAGCCGTTATACTGCTCGTTGAAACCAAGTTTGGTAAATCGTAAGGTGATACGAGGTGGATTGTGGTGGACTCTGGTAGTCACCACGTCATTTGAAGTTGAAGTTGAGTATGCCTCACTGAACGTATATATGTTTATGTTTAAATCTTGGTGAGACTTGTCTGGGACAGCTCATGATGTTGAAGTACCAACAAGAGAGTCATCAAGTCGTCGTTGTTTTGGCCTGGGAATCCATGTATTTGGGATGCATTGGGTTTATTGCATGTCCTTTCAAACTTGAAACTCTGAGGAGTCTCGATTGTTTATTTATGATCAGGACGTGATTCTTAGGATATCCGGAGGTAGACATCTTGCGAGATGTCTTTTGTGTGAATCTGTGGCCGTGAGTTGCCCAAATTGAGTTGCAATGATGCGACTGCTCATTTGAAAGAGGAAGTTTGAAAGGGGGAACCAGGTTTGGTATGTGTACACCGTGGTATGCTAATGTTTCCCTCGTAACGATGTATGTTAGACATTGTGAGTCATGATAGAGATGTCTTTGAATGATATCTACGATGGAATCGGAAGCAATTCGAATCCTTGCAGTTTCAGTTGACTAACTGCTTTTGGACCGTTAGCGTTGAGTTGTACTGACGCTCTTCGACGTTATGATGGATTTGGAAGTCTATTCCACTCCAGAGTTTGACACGAAGTCACGTTCTCAAGGTTGAGGTGTCATTCATGATGCGTTCTTAGTAGTGGTATTAGAACGAAGGATGACTGTCCGATCTACAGTCGTAAGTATCGGTTGTTTTGCGGTCATGAGAGACTGACTTTTGGGATGACCCGCATCGAGGTACGTTTGCCTCTTGGGTGATATGTTGGTTTTGGTAAGTCGCTCTGTTCCAGAGTTTGAAGAGAGGTAAGTATCCTCGCGGTTTTTAAGACGATTCTGATATGGTCAGGAATCGAGGTTCTGGCTTCATGTTGTTGTGTAGCCTGGGTGTTATGTGATACACCGGTGCTAATTTCGAGGACGAAATTCTTTTAGTGGGGGATATTGTGATGACCTGAGATTAGGGATGTTAATCCCGGAGTGTTAATAACCCCTAAAGTGGTTTTACGTGTCGACTTGGAGTTTAATCGAGGTGTCGGGCCTTCTGGGCTCATTTATTTGGGCAGTTGGGATCGTTGGATCCCGAGGTTGAGATCGTATTCTCATTTCAGTGAAAACCTGTGAGTTGGATTTTTAGTGTGACTCGGAATCTTGGGTGCTGGGTGTGGGCACCAGTAGGGGGTTTTTGAGTTAGAGAGAGAGTTTTTGAAAACAGATGATTTTTAATGAATCATGATGTATTTGTGGGGATATTAGTATTTCGGGGTATTTTTGCTATAAATACCAGTTGAACCCGAGATTTTTATTATCGGAACCATTTTTCCCTTTCTTCCCTCTCTCCTCCCGCGCGCCCCTTTCCCGATCCAGCTGACCCCCGCGCACAAAAGGCCACCGCCCGCCGCCGTCCGGCCGCCGTTCGGCGCGTGCCACCCGCCGTTGGAATCGTCTCTTCCAGGCGCTTCTATACGTACCAACAATTCGAAGTTTCGTCGAGAATCGAGCTCGGATTTCTGCAGAAAGCGCTAGGGTTCGTCACTGATTTTCTGTCCGATTTTGTGGCCCGATTTTGGTACGTTTTTGGGGCTTTTCTCCCGATGTTTTAGGGGCGTTTTTGTACTGCTTTTGAGTCGTATATTTCTTACTTTCATGGGTCGAAATTTGTTGCTTATGGATTCGATTTTTGAACGCTGATTTTGTGAATTTAGGGTTCGAAATTTGGGTTTTTGGTATGAGGATGATGATTCTTGTTGTTATTCGATTAATTCATGTTTAAATGAATTATGATGCTTAATTGGGATCAAATTGAGATGTATGGTTCGAAATTGCCCTAATTTGGTGAGGGTTTGATTTCGATTTTGGGGGTTTTGGCTATGGGTTGATGATTCATGTTAGGGATCGTTTATTACATGTTTTAGATGATTTATGATGGTTGGTTGGGTTCGAATCGTGATGCTAGGGTTCGAATTATTGAAGTTGTTCTTGAGCAATTTTTCGATATGTCGCATTCGTTTTCCCTCCCTGCATGTACCCTGCCCCGGGTCTTTTAGATGTTTAATTGTCGTGTGTCGACAATATTTTGAGGGTTATGGATGTGCTTGAGCATGGGTTGCATGTTCGTAAATAATTGTGAATTATTTATCGTGTTAGCACATCGTTCCTCAGGGCTTGGAACTCGAGCAAGGGTTGGCTCGGACTTCGAGGATTTAAGGTACGTTTAGCGTACGAGCATAGTTTAAATGATGTTTTACAAGTATGATGCATGATCTAAAATACATGAAATGCTTTACTATGATGGTACCGGGACTTGATTACGTTATGATGATTCACATGGTGAAATGCTTAGTGCCGCCATGAAGCGAGCAAATGATGGGTGTGGTTGCTACGGAGCAAACACCGATAGTATGATGCTACTTGAAGTAAGAAATGAAAAAGATGGTATTTGATTAGATATCTAGGATATCTGTATTTTATTCCCTATTGGTAATGAATAAGAACAGAGACGTAGTTAATCAGAGAAGTGATTAACTAGTATCGGAAGTTAAGGAAGTCTCATTATAATATCTAGAATTATGATAATTGCTAGATAAAGAAAGATGTTATGAAATGTTGTTAAATTGAAACTGGCTAGGGTTAACCAATATGATGATTAACTGCATATTCAGGATTTGATGATTTATCTGTTTTGAGAACAGGATTATTACAGGGGTACGCTACGATGAGGATGATACCATCCAGGAAGTATCACATATGTTCCGCAATATTTACATTTTCGTAAATTATGTATTATGTCATTATGATTATGAAATTGTGGAATTGGTATGCTCACCCCGTTGGGGGCTGTCTCTGTTGGGGCAGGTGAACAGGTACATCGATGGCTTTGGAGATGAGCTCGAGCTGTTCATTGGAGGTACTCCCAGGATCGTGGTACCAGGGCTCGATGGAGCACGGTATCGTATAGAGTACTTATACACCCATGAGGGTTATATACATATTCATGATGCTCGCATGTGAGCAAGATTACTTGTATATGCGTTGTATATAAAGGCATGAGCCTTCCTCTCTTTCATTATATGTTGCATGCAATTGTGGTAGAATTGCTAATGATATGAGAGTCGTTAGTGTGTTATGTGGGGTTGAAACCCACTTTTGTCGTCTTATGTGTGGTGTCTTCCCTGGCTGGGAATTTACTTTGTGTTCAGTATTCTGTTGAGTATTGTGTATTCCCTGGCCGGGAATTATATTATGTGATGTGCTTTTATTTTTGGGATAGCTCAATTTATGGGGAGACTCTGCCCAAATTTTTATAAAAACCCACAATGCAAAAGTGATGTAATGGGGATGGTATTGGGCGAACTCGATTAGTCTATATGCTGTTAGGATGATGATCTTATAACATTGTGTATTAAAGAAATTTTGTAGTTACCATTCAATGGTAAAGTATCATCTGAGCTTCCCGATTGACTTTTTATTGAAAGCATGTGCCACACATAGTGGTTAATACACTAATTAAGGGTTAAGGGCATGGGGTCCTTACATATATATAGATATATATATATATATATATATATATATATATATATATATATATACACACACACACACAATTTCCAATTCCTGGTTTGAGTGTCGGAAAGGTTCAGCTGGGAATAATTCTTGCCTCCTCAAACATGTATATTTCGAAGATTGACGAAAACAGGAAATGGTACAAGGGAGGAAGAAGGAATAAATCGTTTCAAATCTTGATATGTTTAAAATGATTTTTCAGTGCATTTATATGCAAATGGAAGATCTACGTAGCTGTGTTTTTGAAATGTTCTCAATCAAACGAGCAACATGATTAGATTGAGTTTGGTTTCTAAACCAAGCAAAAAAAACTCAAACTAACTCTCTGAGAACTAATTGAGTATTTTAAGAAATTATAGAAATATCCAAATCAAATATGTGCAGTAATGAAAAAGTAAATAAAACAATAAACAGAAAAGAAACACAAGATTTATAAAGGTTTGAAGTTGATGCAATCTTTACACAAATTTAAAGCCTTTAACTCTGAATTTTCAACAACTATACAATTTACCAATATTTAACCACCAAACTCCTTGGTTGTACTTGTATGTCCAACTCCACATACTCAATTACAATATATCATACATTGATGGAAATAATACAATAATGACTCTAGATATATGAAGCTTAATTTGAATGAGTGATTCAAACTCATTACATAACAAAAGTCTTAGGATAATTGAGCTCAATATATAATTGGCAGCTTAGAGATGACAACATGGTTCGCAAATCGGTCTTGGAACAGCAGCCGCAACGGCAAAGCTCCAGGCTAAAACAGATGTCTAATATGTTGGCGATTTTGCGGCTTGGAACGGCGATTTCACGGCCATTATATCCGTTGAGGAACATTTTTTTAATTTATTTCGACTTTTCTTGCATGAAAAATTTGTCCAACCTATCTAATTATTTTTATTTTAAAATTAATAAACTCCACGGCAATAACCGTGATCGTCCAGCAAAAAGTCAATGGAACTAGAACAGCAGTATCTGCGATACCCTCAACGACCGTATTGGCGAATCATAGATGAGATGTTTTTCAAATGCTTTGATTTAAGAAAGCTTAAATAATTCTTGATTGCTCTAGATAGCAAGTCTTCAATTCTGAAATCTTTTTACCATTTATAGACACGGAGCTGATTCACCTGATTAGGGGTGCTTATTGGCTTGACCCGGTCCGTTCCGGGTCCGTTAAGGACAGAACCGGTCCGATTCGGTTCCGGGTTGGACCGGTTCCAACCCGGAACCGGATTTTTCTTTTTTTCTTTTTTTTAAAAAAGGATAAAACGAAGGTATTTTTCGGAAAAAAAAATACTTTTTTTTTAAATACGGATCCGGTTCCGGTTCAATCCGGAACCGGATCCGTTTGGTCCGAAACCGGTAAGATACCGGATCCGGAACGGTAGAACCGATCCGGTCCGGTATCAAACCGGTTCGGGACCGGTTAGTCCGATTCCAGTTTCAGACTGGACTAACCGGTCCGGTTACGGGCCGGGTCCGGATTGACCCGGCCCGTTAAGCACCCCTACACCTGATGTTATCTAATTGACTACATAAAATCTGCAACTGGCTATGTACTATACAAGTAGTGGTAGTTGTATTAAGTTGTAGAGTTAATTACTTAATTCTCAGTTTTTTGTCCAACATCTCAAATTTAGCATAAATTTAATCAAAAGAATTTAATGTTACAATTCAAAATTCTTAAGACTAACATCCTAGCTGAAATCCCTTTTGTATGATGATTTTATAGGTTCGATAGAAAGAAAAATATGGGCTCTGCTTCGGTCTAAACCGAATGATTTTTTAATCAAGAGCAACGCTTCAATTGCTCTCGTTAAGAGGCAAATTATCAATCATATCCAAATAATTGCACCACATTGCAATTAATAGGAATCGAACATATAATTTTAATGTGTAAAACCGAAAACTTGCAGTTTGTGAAAGAATATAACTTGTGATATTGATGCAACTGAAATATGTAAACCGCCCAAGAATTACATTTCAATGATTCTACCAGTAGAGATGGTTATTTGCAAACAAATATTACTAATTATTTTATTATATAATTAATTTTTATGTTGGGGTACAATAATGCTCTTGCTTCGTGATCGATAGAAACGTGGTGCTTGTGATGTTGTACAGTTTAAAAGATTTGAGTTGCACCGTTACCATCAGCTATAACTCTTGGTAAAAGCGTAAACACTTGATCCTACAATTTCGTTGCATAAGATTCAATATGCATTAAAATTAATACAATATTATGCAACCGCATAAATAAACACAAAACACAAACAGAATCACAAAAAGATTACAGATCACTGTTGATACAACTCTTTAATCACACAAAACCTCAACAAAAACACCTACTACTTGAAATAAAGCTCAACGAGCTTCTTTAGAGTATCAAAAACGCCAGTGAACGAGTTGAACTGGACCGCGGCTTTGAGTTCTAGATCAGGAAATTGGTTGTTCAGAGCTTGCTGCATCCCAGACATGGACATCATAGCTGCAAGCTGACTATTTGACATCACCTCACAATCTTGTGGAGTATCTTTGATACTGCTAGAGTCGTAGCCAAAAGTTTCTAATAGAGACTTGTACTTCTCTATGAATTCTGGTCCGGGGTCAGGTTTTCTTGAGTATATCTGTTTGAAAATTGCCAAGGGCGAACAAATAAAATCCTTAGATAAAACTCCCAAGAAAATTAGCAACTATTAAAAACTGATTTAGTTTCATATTCTTCCCAAGTCTACATCTCAATTAACCTCTGCTTACAATTAGGTTTCAACGGTTAACAAATCACTAAAGCCACATGTAATAAGTTCACTCCAAGTTACTGGCCTCCTCCAGTTCTCTGAGTCTACTATTTGTATCAACTCTCCAGTCTGATGTTGAATATGCCCAAACCGTCTTAAATTCAATCTCTAAGCCATGCCATCTCAAACCTTTTATTATATGTTTTCAGATTTGATTAATCTTTGTGTAACCGGTCTGCAAACTTGTTCTAAACATATTGTATTTTAGTAAACCGGAACTCGCCTCACATAGCATATTATATTGCTTATCAATTTCTTAAGCATTTCGGTTAACATAAAACTCACTGTAAACATTCACTTCATCTAACCAATTTTGATTATCACCGGATTTAACTTTGTACTTTCTTTCTTTTATTTTATAATACGCATCTAAAATGTTGAAATTAATCCAATTCAAAATCTTGAACTCCATCTAAAACATGCTAAACTCCATCTGATGGCCTCCTCTTGTCTTATCAATGAAGATTGGGAGAGCCAGACACAAACAAGAATGAGTAATTAGAGTAAATCTTAATAGTTATCTATCAAGTGTGCTCCATTGAGATCCATGAAAAAAGGCAAGTACCACAAGAAAGACGAGCACAAGTAATCTATCAAGTGTGCTCCGTTAAAATCCATTAGACTCACTAAAGAAACTTGTCAACTTTAAGAAACAGAGCAAAGATAGGTATACCTGTATAAAGCTCCGATCCTTTGCTCCAGAAACCAGGGCATAATTATCATAATCAGTTGCAATAACATCATAAGGTTGCTTGGGGATGAACGGTAATGTAGGAAACCGAAGGTAACACTTTCCCTTGATCATCACTTGCTTTTCTAGGTTCGTTTCATTTTTCGCCTTATCATCTTCAGAAAGGCATTGGACCCTTCCCCTTATCCCTGTAATGTAACCATTAGGCCCCCCATGAATACAGAAGGTATCAACCTGGATAGCTAGTGTATTCATATCAAAAGTGTACACACCCTGCAATTACATATTATGGAAGAATGTCATATAGGACATCATTTAGACTCAAAGGCCATAATCCCACAATGCAAAAACTGCATAAAGGATTTGGTATTTGTCTCCCAAATTATGAAAATGAAGTACCAATGGAATTTTAGAAAAATCATGATGAAAAAATGCATTCTAAATCAGAAATAATTGGAGCATATGAAACTGTCAAACGACTCAACTAGCTGACTATCGATGACAGTTTATTTATTTATCTATTAAATAAATTACTTTTTTAAAAACTTTTTTGATTCACCTGAGTGCAGTGACAATCTTCTTGACCCTGCCCGGCAAATCCACGTTTAAGTGAAGCTACCTCAAACCATCTTCCAGCATACCTGTTTGGGTCAAAGTTTTTAGCTGTCATGCCTCTCATCATCAGCAGCATTCCACTTCCCTCATCATTCCCTGTGTCTAAAGGAAGAGTCATCACATTGTCTTCAGCACTTGCAAGTTGGCTTATACCACTATGAGAAACATCTGTCGCAATAGCCTACTCAGCATAAAACAAACAAGTTCAGAAACATAAGCTTCAAATGGATGAAAGACATACCAATATGTTTTACAACATGAATGCAAAAAGCTTATTTTATGAATGATGTCGTCATACAACACAAAGCACCAACCGGAGTTGTCTGAGATAGGACTATTATCGACGCCACAAGACTGGATAGCACTTGTTTCACCTCAAACTTGATTGAGTACTTAAAACAACAGTCGGATATCTCTTTGCCTGGCAGTCCTCTGAAAAGAAGAGAACACATTTAACCTCATGGAAGCCACAGCATTTTTCTCGTAAAACGGTAGTAAAAAACAAAAGGTGTCAGCATTTATCATATAAAGGGTCCTTAGCTTGTGAAATGAAAACAAAATTACGTCGAGTTTTTTAGTTTCCTATGAATGCAGGCTCAAATTTATCCAAACCAAGTTGCTTCATCTCTTTTTACAGATCAGTTTGCTCACCTTCAGATTTACCAGCAAGAAATGTACAATGGACCATGAACCTAATTGCATTTCAATGGCATTCTTTGGAAGCCTATTACTTAGGAAAGTGATCTTCCACAAAACAGTGGGAATACATTTGAAGCTCAAGTATCATTGGAACATCAATATTAGCCTTAGCTTCAGAATTCAAGAATACAATACAATTTCAAGCAATTGGTAAAATCACTATAAATCTAAAAAAAGATTAAGAATGAATTCAAGAGTGTGCCAGTCCAACAGCAGATTCTAAAATAAAACATTTTTTACAGGATTTGCCGAAAATATTTTGTGAAATTTACATGGCCACAACCAATTAAAAAATATATATCCAATAAATCTCATCAGCATTCAACCATTGGCCAATACGTTGAAGTAATGTATTGAGGAACAAGGTGAGTTGAGAATGGCACCTGGAGGTAGGAAAATGATGGGATTGAAGCATCGAAGGCCGTGATCGAGTAGCCAGTACATTACTACAGTGATACCCCATTTTTTTATGATTTCTTTATCAGATACGATGTTGATTTTAAGGTCTTGAATACCAAGAAATGGGATTTTTCTCCTTTTCTTTTTCTTTTTGTTTTGGTTTTTATTTTTATTTATTTTTTGTGGAATACAGCATGGGGCAGGGTGAGGACATCTCCAACTGGTCCACGTTAGTTTTTTGTAGTTTCATTTAATTTTAAAGTATTTAATGACAACTAACTAGTAGTCTAGTATTATTAACTTTCGTTTGCAATGAGGATAAATAATATAAAGATAATGATATAAGATTATAATAAAAATTATATTTGTAATGATTATTTTATTAAAATATAAAAATTAAAATATTCTTATTATTTGATTCTAGCTAATAAAGAAGAAATTATAACTACAGTAAAACAAGAAAATAACAATATTATAGAAAATTATGTCTACATTTTAGTAGTAAATATTATTGATCATTTTACACTTGTTCATACTCTTGATTAATATCTATTTGTTCTTGTAAATCTTTGTCAAGAACTGAAATTGAAAGATTTAAATCATTAAATTTATTTTAAAAATGTTTCCAATTCAATTATTGATTTTAATTTAAAATCTTTGATTTCAGGTGGAGGTTGTATACTAGGAGTTGCAAGAATAATTTTCGATGGTGGTGTCATATATACTGATGGTTGTATTTGAATAATATTTTATTAATAATTTCAATACGATTGTGTAACGAATTAATTTGTTCTCCTAAAATAATAAGGAAAAGATTTGTATAATTTTGTTGTTTTAATAATTTATTTATATGCTGATAAGTAATCTGTAAAGTTTCATTTACCAATAATTTTGAAAATGCTGAAAATTAAGAATTGATCCTTCCTTTCAATTTTAAAAGGTTGTTGAGGAGGATATAAATTTTTCAAAATATTTCCATTAGAAAGTTTATATGTCATTTCTAATACTTAGATATAGGGTTCAACATATGTTGATATAAACCATGGTGTATAAGAATTTTTTTTCATAACAAAATTTATAAAATTCATCTGTAATAGGGTTTGGTTTTCTTTTGAAACATTGTTAAAAAACCATTTTCTGAATTGTTCACATTTAGGTTGATTAAATTCAGTTTTTATTTGTTGCATGGCACTAGATCCAAGACTAAAATCATTTTTGGTGTATTATTCATAAAGAAAAATTCATTTCTGACCTTGGCTATAAAAAAGAAATTATGAATACAGTCAAACAAGAAAATAACAACATTGTAGAAAATGTTATCTACACTTTAGTAGTAAATATTATAGATCATTTTACAGGTTGATATTCTGATCAAAATGAAAGTATTCGAACTCTTTTACAGAATTTAAGATGTAAAACACTAACTGATTTTAGATGGTATACAGATATATTTCTCAATAGAGTTATGGAACTTCAAGATTGTAATAGTTCACATTGGAAATCCAAATTTATTGATGGATTACATCACCTCTTTGCTGAAAGAGTAAGAAAGAATCTTCGAAAATATCATATTAATATTCCCTATGATTCTTATACATATGAAAAAATTATAGGAACATGTATCTAAGAAGGATTAGCCATATGTAATGAAATTAAATTAAATCAACAAATTAAAAGACAACATTTGTCTGAACGAAAACAATTAGGATAGTTTTTGTGAGCAATTTGGTATGAAAATACTATCACAGAATAAGATTTATTCTAAAAACAAATCATTCAAGATTGATAAATCTTTTCAAAAACCTTATTATAAGAAAAGAAGAAAATATTCTCAAAAAAGATTAGATCAGAAAAGTGAAAGGAAAAATTTTAGACAATCAACTAAGTCATTGAAAAAACAAAATATAATTTGTTTTCAATGTGGTCATCAATGTCATTATGCTAATAGATGCAAAATGAAAGAAAAAATTAATAGTTTAGATATTCCTAGTAATATTAAAGATGCTCTTAGTACAATTTTATTAAACCCTTTGGATAATTCTGAAGAATCAGACTCTTCTTATGATTCACATGATTCAAATGAATCAAAACATCTCCATGTTTTAGATAATGAATCTAGTCATTCAGAAACAGATTGTTGTAAACCTTGTTCAGTAGAACAACCATGTATCAAAACTATTTCAGATGAATCAAATGATTCATATTACAAAAATTTTATCACAATTTCAGGATTTACTTTAACTAATACTAATATTTTAGAATTTTTAAAGTTAGTTAAAGATCCCGAGTTAAGATATCAATTAATTGAACAGATGGAAGATATTCCGTCCACTTAAACATCCAATAATATTCCTCGAAATACTATTGTTAGTTCTA
Source organism: Haberlea rhodopensis (assembly GCA_907163345.1). Classification (NCBI taxonomy): domain Eukaryota; kingdom Viridiplantae; phylum Streptophyta; class Magnoliopsida; order Lamiales; family Gesneriaceae; genus Haberlea; species Haberlea rhodopensis. Next base: position 73,201 of record CAJQUN010001361.1, read on the forward strand.
ATGATTCTTATTCTATGTCAGAAGTTTTATAAACATTTAAGACAAAGACAATCAAATGATACTCATACATCAACAAATGATTTGTTAATAGAGATTAATAATCTTAAACAAGAAATTAAATTCCTACAACATGAAAATAAATTATTTGATACTCGAATTCTAAATTAGAAGATAATCAAATTTCTAATTCCCCAATTATATCTCAAAATTTTCATAAAAAGATATTTTTCACCTACCACCAGAACACGATTTTCTGACAACACTAGAAATTCTAGTTTCTCAAAAATGGTATACTCAAATTACTCTATTAATTGATAATCATTTTACTAAAATATTTACGGCACTTATTGATTAGTGGTGCAGATTTAAATGTTATTCAGGAACGATTAATTCCTACTAGATATTACATCAAAATAAATCGTAGTTTATCCCACGCTGGTGGACAAAAATTAAATATACAATATAAACTTCCACGGGTTTCCATATGCATAAATCAAACACGCATAAAAAACTAGTTTTTATTAGCTAAAGTATTACGAACCAAAGTGATTCTTGGATCTCCTTTTATCACCCAATTATATCATATTAAATATATTGATAATTTAGATATCGTGGTACATTTGAAGGCAAATCAATTTTTTCTTAAATTCTTAGATGCTCATTCACCACGATACATTAATATTATTCATGATCATATACAAAATAAAATTCATCAATTACAATTTTTAAAATTTGAATTTAATACAATCACAATAAGTGATCAGTTATAAAACCTAAATTAAAGGAAAAAACTAAATAATAACATAACAATTTTCTTTAGAAATTTGTAATGATCACCTCAGTTCTTTTTGGAACCGAAAAAAGCATATTATCTCTCTTCCTTATGAAGATGATTTTAATGAAAAATCAATCCCTACAAAAGCTCGACCATGTCAAATGAGCTCTGAATATTTGGAATTATGTAAAAAGAAATTGAATCTTTATTACAGAAAAAATTAATTAAACATTCTCAATCTCCTTGGTCTTGTATGCTTTCTATGTTAATAAGAGTGAACAAGAACGTGGAGTACCTTGATTAGTATTAATTATAAACCATTAAATAAAGTCTTAAAATGGATAAGACATCCAATTC
>CAJQUN010001362.1:0-74274 GCA_907163345.1 Haberlea rhodopensis
TGTGAACGTGCTTTAGGGCACATGATTGCATGCCTATGTTTAATTGGGAGTTATTTGCATGTTAGCACATAACTCATCGGGTCGTGGGACTCAGACCAGGTTGGACTCGAACTACGGAATCAAAAGGTACGTATGACGTACGAGCATAGCCCTTTATTATAGTTGCAATTGTTGAGTGCATGGTACACTATATTGCAATAACTGTATATTGATTTGCATGGTTTATGGTAATCACTATGAATGGAATTATATACATTGAGAATTATATGGTGTCGCCTACGAGCGAGCAATGATTGGGATGTGGTCGCCTTTGAGCGAACATCGGTTATGACGCCACTGCTGTTGAGCATGCGCGAGAATGAAATGCCGCTATTGTAGAGCGAGCAATGAAATAGAACTATGGAACCACAAATGAGATATATGGAACATTTGTAATCATTGTTTAATGATTTGATATTATTGATTATGATATCGGTATATGGAAAATGGATGTGTTAATCAATGTAATGATTAACTGGCATTTGAGAAATTGATGGTTTCAGTTGTTTTGAGAACAGGGACAGTACAGGGAATCCCGGATGAGGATGATACCATCCAGGGAGTATATTTTGTATTTCGTAGCATTTACATTGAATTGCATTATTGCGATTATTGGATTTGGGATATTGGTATGCTCACCCCGTGTGGGGGCTGTCTCTGTTGGGGCAGGTGATTAGGTACATCGATGGCTTTGGAGATGAGCTCGAGCTATGGATTGGAGGTGCTACCCGGGATCGAAACACCAGTGACGGTATTGAGCACCGTATTTTATACATTTGATACATACGTACTTATTTGATGCTCGTATGTGAGCACTACTATGTGTATATGGCATGTATAAAAAGACAATGGCATTTCTCTCTTCATTTATGAGTAGCATACAATTATTTATTGAATTGCTAAATGAACTGAGAATATGTTAGTGTATTATATTAGTGCATGAGATGTATGCGGAATTGGTTGGGGAAAACTGGACATTATATGGAATAATGTAAAGAATTTTTATTATATGCACTAATGGCATGGATTAATACACTAATTACGGGTTAAGGGCACGGGGGTCCTTACAGGTTCTCGTACGTTGCAAATCATTTGTATCTAGGTCTTCGTGAAGCGCAGATGCTAGGCGCTACCCACGATCGGTAGGTTTTTGCTGGAATTATATTTCAGTCATTGTCTATTAAAGGAGTTTAATTGACAATGAGGCATTCAGGGTAAGCCCAAGAAGTTGTTTGATTTCTAAATCATAATGGTTGTGATCCTACTGCTATGATATGCTTGAGCCTCGCTGGGTGACTGCCGCCGATCTATCGATGAGAATTGAAAGTTGAAATGTTAGTGCTCAAATTGAGTAATTTGGAAGATATGAATTTAATTTTTGAAAGCTCATTACTTTAGTGGAGTTTCTATATTTGGAAATGTTTCATTTATAGAAAGTTCTAAAATTAAAATGTTTGATATATTTATGTCTCATAATTATATATATTGGATGTACATCAAGTTGTTCAAATGGGTTGACTTGCTTGGATTATGAGTTTGTTGTTTTGTGTTGGCTTTTGGGCAAGTGAGAGATTGTTAACATAAATGTCCAGCAAGCCAAATGTTGGCCCGATAGGCTTTATGGACCGTAGCTCAATTAGCTGACTCATCTCAACTGTAAACATATGTTCATTCTCTAGGGTTAAAAGAATTCCACTCAATACACTCACTCTCATAGAAAATCCGACATCACACTAGCACTGACGTTGGCTTGAAGATCTGGTCAAGTCGATTGGACTCGAGAGTCACCGCTACAGATTTACGTCGGCGAACGGTAATCCTTTTTTCGTGCATTTATATTTGATAATTGCATGTTGTAATATATGAATCAGGTGCGATCGTCTGTCCCCGGGTCTAGATCTGTTCATGTTTATTTTCGCTGCGTTTAAATCTGGCGTCAGGGATGGAAACCCAACACTTTATGCATTTGGCTGGGAATTACCAGATGGAATGACCGAAGAAGGAATCACAATGCATAAGAATAATACTGTCTTAGGCCAAGACCTATATTATGATTACTAATGTTAGTTTGGAATGAAAGATATTGTTATTGATTACTAATGTTAGTTTGGAATGAAAGATATTGTTATTACTAAACTAACATTATCGTCATTATTCAACTAATTCAACTCAAGTCACACATATGCATCAGTTTCTCCAAAAGCTTTTTTCGCTCAAAATATTATCATTGACCCCTTTGAACTTCATATCTTTATGTAAGTTATTTTTTTGCATCTTCTCTTCTATACAAATCAAGCATATTGTAGCTCGAATGTCTTTGTTTCTTATTTTATATTTTCTTGCCCAACGACACATCTAACCGAGCATGTGCATTTGTGTCACACTCATCTTTAGCATTTGTTGATTAAAATAAATAATTAAATTTTGTAACTCGTTTTTCATATATAAAATTACCAATTCATCAAATGAATTCGACTCAAGAAATTTCAATGATTAGTCAAGCATTTAATCCTAGTAGTACCTACTTAATTGAGTCAAACCATTTTTGGTGTATTGATTAGCATAATTCCTGGAAATGTGATGAATTATCATGTTTCGAGTAAGACCATCAAAAAATAAATATTAAAGTATTACATATTTATATTGTTACTCACAATTATTGTCAAAATAAATTGCAACATAATAATCGCTAGAAAATATTGTATATTTTATATCCCTTATTGGTGTTGGATGTGGAGCCATCTTCAATGGACATGTGACTTCTCCAAGTAAGGTTTCAGCACGGCAACTAAGGTGCAAGCTAAGATGGACCTTTAAACAAGATTGAACTGATAAGAACGAATTGTATCATCATTTAATATTGATTTGTCATCGTATTCGCCCTTATCTGGCATTTCTTGCAGCGTGTACTGAGATACATAAAGATTAAATAATGTAGAAAAGTCGAAAAGAGGATGCCCGTAGATCGTCTCACCGATATAATCGGAGGGAGAAAAGTGAAGCATGAGTAGAAATGAAATATGGTTCCATGTGATGGAATTGAATGGAGAACAGGCAAGAAACACGGCCCGATTGAGGAGCCTTGTGTGTCATAGTAATCATGGTTCGCCGACACGATCGTGGGGCATCGTTGAGGTTGTTGTTTAAGCTCTATTGACACTTCGCGGAATAGTCATGGTTATTATCGTTTAGTTTTTTAAAATTAAAATTAAAATTAAAATTAATTAGCTAATTACACACTTTTTAAAGAGATCGAAAAAAGGTTAGCAAAATAAATAATTTGTAACAGTCGTGATAGCAGTTCTAGGCCATAAAATTGTCGTTCAATTGCGTGAATTCGTCGTATTTTAGCTTGAAATCTTACTGCAAGGACAACCATGATAGTAACCAAGGATAAATCTCGTTTGAAGCACGAAACTAACAAGGATAAGTGCACAGCATCGTGTATACAAGAAAATAATATAAAGAAAAGGGAAAACACGGGTCTGTGTTATGCCTTGTGCTAAGGCCGTATGTTGTGCAGCTCCCTGGCAGAACCGTGTACTGGACGATGAATTAAGTAAAGGAGAAAGCAATAAGCAGGGGACACGTGCAGTTGCATGTTGGAGCCGCAACCAACAAGGAGCTTCACATGGCCACGTGTAGGCCATATCCTGCACAATCTCGAAAAATAAGGAAATCCTGCACAATCTCGAAAAATAAGGAAATTGTGGGGAAAAAGGAGTTTTTGCCATGGTGGACGCGCGATTTTGAGGATCCCAAATGAAGGAAAAAACTTAATACCGCGAAATTGGAAGGAAAAATTGTAAACAAGTGGTTTGAATCATTATGAGGGACTTTTTTCATATACTTTTGACGGCCATTATTTGAGAGAGAAGACAATTCAAGGGGAATTTCGCCACCTAGCTGAGATTTTCTTTTTCTAATTCCCCACCTAGCTGAGATTCTCTTTTTCTTATTTTTAAAAATTATTGTAGGGGCACTTACGGGCCGGTACTATTAGTTGAACAACAATTTAAGTCCACCAAAAAAACAGCAATCATTTAAACCTATTTCCTGTTGAAATGACATTAATAACCCTCGTGCGGTCACTGTAGCACAAAATCACTGTAGCACGTGTCACTGTAGCACGTGCATCGCAAAATTCAGATATTTTTTTGCCAAAAAAACGTTCACCACAGGCCGAAATCGTGCATCAAAACCATTTTTAGTGCATCAAATATCAAAATCTTGCACCACCATGTTAAATAATCATTCACCAACATGTGAACCACCTTGATAAAAAATCATGCACCAATAAAATCGTGCACCACAAGCTTTAAAATCGTGCACCAAAGGTTAAAAATCAATTCATGCAGAATTAAGTGAAAAGTTTTCTAAAAATTCATTCAAACAAGAACATATAACCCACAAAATCTGAGCTCAATGTGGCAAGCAGTTTGGAAATAAAAATTACTCAAAGTTAGCAATAAAATGGATTTTTTTAAAATTGAGTGTAATCTATCTAAAATAAGAAATTCCAGGTTCGTCAGTTGTGCCAATAGCACTTTAGTGCTATTGGAATAGATCTGGCTCGAGAAGATGTTTCCATGCATAGGTCATAATAGGCGAAATTCCTCCTGGATCAAAAGCTATGGCCGTTTTAATGTTGGCCGACAAACAACACAGTTATATTCAAAAGTTTGTGCATGATTTTTGTACATTGATGCACGATTTTGGTACATTAAGGTGCACTTGATTTTTAGCATTATGGTGTATTTGAATTTTTGTAATGTTGGTGCACGATTTTTAATATTTTGGTGCACGGTTATTTAATATTGTGATGCACGATTGAACATTGAGGCACTAACATTGGAAAATCGTGCACCATAATTGCATAAAAATCGTACACCATAATTGCATAAAATTTTTTTACCCATGATGCAAGATTTCATAAATTTTACTCATGATGCACGATTGGACATTGCTGCGCTAACATTGGAAAATCGTGCACGATAATTGCATAAAAATCATGCACAATAATTGTATAAGATTTTTTTACCCATGATGAACGATTGAAGAATTTCAGAATTTTTACCCATGATGCACGATTGGACATTGATTCACTAACATTGGAAAATCGTGTACCATAATTGCCTAAAAATCGTGCACCATAATTGCATAAGATTTTTTTACCCATGATGCACGATTGAAGAATTTTAGAATTTTTACCCATGATGCACGATTGGACATTGGTGCACTAACATTGGAAAATCGTGAACCATAATTGCATAAAAATTGTGCACCATAATTGTATAAGATTTTTATACCCATGATGCACGATTGAATAATTTCAGAATTTTTACCCATGATGCATGATTGAAGAATTTCAGAATTTTTACCCATGATGCACGATTGGACATTGATGCACTAACATTGGAAAATCGTGCACCATAATTGCATAAAAATCGTTCACCATAATTGCATAAGATTTTTTTACCCATGATGCACGATCGAAGAATTTCAGAATTTTTACCCATGATGCACGATTTTTTTTGCCCCAAAATTTCTGAAAAGTTTGTCAAGTGCTGCACGATTTTGCTCCCAACAAGTCTGAATTTTTTTAATGTGAACCGTACTCCAAACTTCCCACATTATGCACGGTTTTTTACGCATGATGCATGCTTTTTTTGCCCTAAAATTGCATAATCGTGCATCACATTTAAAAAAGTGTTGTGATGCACGATTTTTGAAATTTCAAAATTTATGGTGCACGGTTCAAGCATTCCAACCTCAAAACATCCATTGAATTGCCTCGTAACCCAGATCTCACCACCCCTAGCTCGACTTCTTGGGTACACTGAATTTGATCCAAACTTTCAAAATTAAACTAATTTGAGAATCTGTAACTTGTCTTGAATGAATTCAGAAATGAGAATTTGACACCAGATTATATAACCGAACTTGTTCTTAAATTTTTTCCCCTTCATATTTTCGACTTTTACATGCTTAATTTCAGTTTATTAATCATATTTTCAACAGATATATTAATAAAACATGAAATATGTGTTTTAAATGGCTTTATAAGTCTAATTTAAATTTCAAGTAGGATATACCTAGTAATCTCTATTGATGAATGGAGACAGTTTAATCATTCTTGATTTCATATTTAGTCGTGATATCTGGATTTTCTGGCAGCACTTGGTGTTGGAAAAACTGTGCAGTATTTCCCCCTTTTAGATAATAAATTGTCGACGGGTTAATTCCTGCTTGAACGGAAGCCCGCCGACACCCGTTACAATTCGTCGTCTGATTCCTCAGGGGTGGTTTGTGCATGCGGGTTGGGGGTAACTTGTTCTTATGAGGAGAAGAAATAGCACAGATGTAATGATGGTGGTGGGAGGGATGAGTTGAAGAATTTTGACCTAATTTTTTAATTGAATGGTGTTTTTGTCAAATAAAAAGGGCCTAATAGATTAATGTTTTGAAAAATGGACCCATGTGAATTATGTTTTCGGTGAGTTTGATTATTGAGTAAGGCTGTTTTTTGCTCAGACTAGGTTGAATTAATGTTTTGTAACCGATACATGTTTGTAATGTCTCGTTATTGTAATGAATGAGTTTTTGCTTTGTTTCTATTGTTATGCCCCAAGGTGAGGCGTCATCGGATAGAAATACGGAAAAAAATGAAAAATAAAATAGATACCCTAATTTACGTGAAAACCCTTAAAAATTATTATGATAAAAACTATGGGCAAGATGAAAAGATTTCACTATAATATTTTATAAGTTACAACTTTTCGCTATCTTTCAAAAAGAACAACTCTCAATATAGAGAAAAAACTACCTCACAAATATTATAAAAATGCACACTCAAATATATAGATATGAGAGAACACTCTGAGATTGAGATACTGGAAATAAGGGGAGGGGAGCCATATTCAATGGAGCTCCCCCACGTCTGAAACGCGTAAAGAATAAATTATTTACGTGTTTTCTTCAACCAATGTGCGCTATTTAGCCTACTACCATCTACCAGCAACATGTGGGCATTACTGCACCAATCATGACATTTTGCCAACATTTCTCCCACTTGGATATTTGATTGATAATCAAGCACATCTCCACACATCATTGTCATACCATGTTTCTTACGTTTCTGCTAGGTCACATGAGGATCTGCAATATTCGAACTTGTCAGTATTAATCGGCTTTGTCAGAATATCAGTTAGGTTCTCCTTTGTATGAATCTTCTGCATATCCATACTTCTTTATTCTACAACTTCTCGAACAAAGTAAAACTGTACCCCAATGTGTTTAGTCCGAGAATGAAAGGATGGATTCTTTGCATTGTGCAAGGCACTCTGATTGTCACAAAACAAAGGAATCTTCTCTTATTTGCAACCGAGCTCCTCCAGTAACCTTTGATTCCATATTTTCTCCTTGCAAGCCTGTGTAGCTGCCGTATATTCTACCTCTGTTGTAGATAATGCCCCAATTTTTTGCAGTTTTGAAACCCAGCTTACTTCTCCTCGTATAAGTGTCAACACATAGCCTGTAGCAGATTTTCTTTTATCCGGATTACCTGCATAATCTGAATCAACATAGCCCTGAGTGTAAAACCTGATCATCCATAGCATAATGCAATCTTCGAGGTAACGTTAATGAATCTAATCCTGTTAAACTACGATGCTCTTCTCCAGGATTTGTCATGTCCCGACTGACTGTTTCCACTGCTTGTGCAATGTCTTGTCGTGTATAGATCATAACGAACATTAAACTTCCCACCGCTGATGCATACGGGACTCGTGACATCTCAATCCTCTCTATTTCACTGCTAGGCACATCTCAGAGGATAGCTTGAAGTTAACAGGAATAGCGGTAGAAATTGACTTACAATCTTGCATGTTGAAGCGTTGCAAGATTTTTTCAAATAGCGTTGCAAGATTTTCTTCAAATAATTTTTCTGTGAAAACCAAATATTCTTGTTACTTCTGTCTCGATGACCTTGCATCCCTCTAATCTTGTTTGCTGGTCCCAAGTCCTTCATATCAAATTTCCTAGCCAACTGTGCCTTCAATTCTTGGACTCGATCTTTGTTGGGGCTTGCGACCAACATGTCATCCACATACAACAACAAAATTATATAATCATCATTCCCATATCTCTTGAAATATGCACAAGGATCTGCATTAAGTCTGTTGTATTCCAGGCTCATGATGTAGGAACCAAATCTCTTGTACCAACACATCGGCGCCTGTTTGAGACCTTACAAAAAATTATTCAGCCTGCAAACCAAGTTCTTTTTGCTTATTTCAGCAAAACCTTCTGGTCGGATCATAGATTTCTTCTTCAAGGTCTCCATGAAAAAAAAAACCGTTTTCACCTCTAGATGCTCTAGACACATAATTCCAATACTACTCTCATTGTTGTAAGCAGAACCACAAGATAAAATATCTCATTGAAGTCGATTCATTCTTTTTGAGCATATCATTTCGCCATTAATCTTATACGATATCGCTCCACTTGGTTATTGACATTATGCTTGATCTTATAGACTCATCTGTTACCGATGGATTTCCATCCTCATGGTAGCGTAACGAGAAAGGCTTCCAATTTCTTCTGCATTGTTGTCCTCCACATGGATACATCCGAGCTTTCAGTACACCATCATCTGTTAATTAGCAATATGCAATATTGTATCAGTAACATAATCTAAAAGCCAACTCTGTGTTCTCCTCTCGTGAGTAGACTGCCTCACTTTTAAAACCTCCAACTCAACTGGTTCTTGTTCCTCATGTCCTGGTGATTCCTCAGAAGAAATTTGATCTTCGGTATTTGAAGTCGGTGTGCTTTTGTCTCTCTTCACTTTATTTTCCTCGAAGATAATATCCCTGTTGATGATAAGCTTGTGGGCAGTGGGATTGTAATGCCTCGAGTTGTTTTTATACACGTGTCATATGATTATGGTGTAATTTTGAATAATTACGGTACGATGTGGACTCGGGTTCAGGTTGAACCGAGGGTTAATACTCACATACATGACATAAATCATGTGGCGATCGATCGGGAAAAGTATGGCGATCGATCGCGAGCAACAGAACATTTTGGCGATCGATCGCGAGGTAGTGGCGATCGATCGCGAGAGGGCAGAACAGTATGGCGATCGATCGGTGAAATATAGCGATCGATCGCCAGGGTCAGAATTTGTAAAAATGTTATATTTTTGTAGAATTTGATTTTTATGCCTATGATAACATAATATATTGTTGGTATTGTTGTAGCATCATCACAGGGACGGAGCAACGAGGCGGTTAGACATTGACGTCTAAATTATATGGTTTTTGTCGCAGAACAGGTACGTGTTGACGTACGGAGTATAGATATTATGTGATGATGATGTTATGGTTTTTAATATCATATGATTTATGTTAGCTTTGTGTCATATGATTGGTAGTATCATATGCATGTACATACATGGATTTCATATGATTGGGATGGATGCCTTGATAGATATGTGTATATGCTTTGCTAAGATCATTGCCTTGATAGATATGCCCGGTTTGGTATATGCTTTGGCTGGGATCGTTGCCACGATAGATATACTACATATGTTTTGGCTTGAGAGATATACGCCTGGTTTGGGTATATGCTCTGGCTATTATCACAGATGAGTACGGTACTATGATATGTGCTGCTAATATGAAGGTGTGATGTGGTTCCACTGACATATTGAGCTGAATAGGCATATCATATTGGGCTCGTGATAATAGGGTGATTGTTGAGACATGTCATGACATGGTGCATTGGTTGATGCATGATACAGAGCATTCACATTGGATATGATGTTTATTGTGCTTTATCATTGATATTGTGTTTTGATATTGTACTAAGCTCATGGTTTATCTATACTCACGTTTTGTGAATGTTTCTGTAGGATTTCATAGACGTGGGAATCGTGAGTCTTATTCCGCTGCGAGGTGAACCACTGCATAGGAGTTGTGCTGGCTTAGGTTGTTAGTTATACATGTGATGTATATGTGAATAGGGTTTTTGTACTTGTACATCTGTAACAACCTATTAGTAAGAAACTCTTAAACAGTGTATGAATTACTTAATTCTGACTCACATATGTACTTATGATTGAATACATAATGGATTAAGTAACGAGGACCCCACATTAGTGGTATCAGAGCAGTGGTTCGAGAACGGGATGAACATGGGTAGAGGAAGTGAGTTAGGGAGTTACCTAATCACTTAAAGGCATGTGATACTTATGATATAGTGTCTGGGAACATGCTTTGTAGTTGTATCTGTTAGTGTTAACCCTTGTTTTGCAGGATGATAGTATGACTTGGTATGAATCCTTATGCGTGGCATAAGTGATGTTGTGGATGTACCTGTGATAGGTATACCGGATTTCTGTACTATCATTTGGCAAGGGAAACATGATATGTTTCGTGGGAGCTATTCCACTGATTCCGTGGTAATGAGATGTAGATCGATACCGAATCGGAGGAGTAAGTTGTACAGTGGTTGGAACGTGAAAAGCAAAGCTTGGTATCATTCCATGTTCAAAGTCAGCCTGCATGAGATTGTGTATCAGACCTCATGATGGACTGGTCGCTGACACATGATGTGTGAATGGAAGTGAAGATACATGTTATTAATCATTGTATCTAGTTCAGGGGCAATTCTTGATATTGCAATCTGTGGTTGCGTTGTCAGTTCGACATGTATGGCCTGAATGGGAATGTAATACTTTGCTCTTGATCTGTGGATAGTATGGCTAACACTGTGTGTTTACATTGGGAGATGCTGCAGACATGGGTTACTTGTGGTACTCAGATGGTACATGTAGCGAATGTGAGATTCGTGTACAATAATAGTATTCTTTATTATTGTATTCCACAGCGGTAATTGGTGATTTGTGAGATCACCTTGGTGATGATTCTCTTGTCAGGGTATCATCTGTGTATGGTTCTCCGGTGTGTATGTGTGTGTTGAACTCTCCGTTTGTTGTCATGGAGTTGACAAGGAACATGAAATTGGGAGAGTTCAATGAGAGTGACGCTGAGGCGTATTGATGGATCGGTACAACCGCAGTAACTGTAAGTTATACTGTTCGGCTGTTATCAGCCTATGTCGTTTAAGTCACTCGTGTTTTGGTGACTGGTTAACGGACTGTTTGATCCTTTCTCTGTATTAGCTTCTTGTGTTCGTTCTTGTTGTATCATATGGATTTGAGCATGGAAGTTTTTCCGATTGAAAGAAATGAGTACCGGCGGAGATTGCAGTGATACAATGATCACCGGCAAAGATTGATGTGATGCCTGCACATGTGATCTTTGTGATGGCTGTACTGGGACATACATGGTGCTATGTGGCCATGTATTATATCTGGTTAGTGTATAGTACAGATGGGAATGGATATCATTGTTTTGATGTGAACTCCATCCGAGCTATAAGGTTGTCCGTATGAGACTCTATGTATGTGGTATGTGTGGCAGCCATGGGCGTCTTTGATTGACACGAGATACCTCAAGTGCATACAGTTGTGTATGGTAGGTTGTATATGAACATCTAGTTCTGTGTTTGTGAACTGTATTGAAATTGATTGGTCTGCTTTGAACATAGTGTGGGTATCTGTGTTGTTGCTGAGAGCATTGGATGCTTGTATGACTTCTGGATATAGAAAATGACGTCATGATAGACATCCGTAAACTGGTTCTTTAGTGGAACTGTGTATGACATCTTGTCATATTCTGGATTATTGCATGACAGTAGTGATCTGTACACGTGAGACCAACAGAAAGTGGTTGGCAATGTGAGACCAACAGAGATTGGTTGGCAATGTGAGTATCCGGTCAGCATTGAGTGTGAACTATTGTATGATAGCATAGCTTGGTGACGATGATGTATGGTTCACAAATCTGATGTTGAATGTCCAAGTTATCCAGATTGATAAGGAAGTTTGAGTTTCCGTCGATTGCTTGTACACTACAACTGTAGTACTGATGCAATCAGAGTTTCCGTTGTATTATGATTGTACTATGCGTTTGACATGAAATTCATATATTCTTGAGTCAGGACGGGAGATGTATGACTGCTGGGATCGTGATTGTGATATGCCGACCTCGTCATGCGATTGGTTTGCATCGTTGATTGGTTTGCCTTTTGTGCTCGATAGATGTTGGGTTGATATCTATTGATGGACAGTCTGCGAATATGTTTCATGAGGAAACAGTATGATTGGTATACTAAACCATGTAATGGTTAATGAATGGTTGGTATGCTAAACCATGTGATGGTTGATGAATAACAGATGGTTATGAGAAAGCTAAAGGCTGAAGAAACTCACACGTATGAGATGGGACTTGAGTGTGATGGGACTTGATTTGTCCATAAAATGAATTATCTCTTGAGCTTGTCATACTCAAGATGGTAGTCTTGGGGGAACAGTTGCTACAAAGAATGACATTTCCGGTACAGGGGTCAGGACAGGGAATAGTGAACCATGCAAATGGTGTGGATAGATACTATGAGAACATAGTTATTGGGTGAGATAACCATATAATCATATGGACATATGTAATGTACATGGCTTTGGTGTACAGTATGCATTGATGACATATGAGTGTGATGTGGATTGCTTCTTGTGGTTTGGTCAAGTTCGTGTCCAGTGTTTGTTATGGACTAGTATCGTGTCCAGTGTTTAATCTAGACTGAGAAGTCTGGTGTGGGAGATTAGTATGCAAACGATAGATAGATATGTTGTATCTATCACATTGTGTAATTACATACGATACTACAACTTTGTGAAAATGTTAAGAGTAGAGATGGCTCTGTGCACATTTGGATGTGTAGAATCTGAATGTGACAAGGACCGAGGTACTTGGTTTAGAGTATCTTGCTGATCTCGATATTCTGCGTAGGCTTACACAGGAGTACAGACGGATGGAAACATTCTAGACCGATATACAATACACAATGCGGGTATATGTGTTGCTGTGTTTCTAAAGTGTGGCAGAATGTGTATGGAAAATGTGTAATACCAGGATTTGAACCATTGACTGTAGTACTATATGGTGACTAGTTGTCCAAGGAAGGACGGATGTATTAGACAATAGACGACCAGATGTTCCATTGGGGATCATTTGTATGCATCCAGTAGGAATGAGAGCGGGCAGTGACTTGGTTAAGGGAACCCACCGGTACAATGAGTTTTATGAGATCAAGTCAATTTGATGGATACAGTTGTGTATAACAGGATATGTATATGTGCCAATATCCGGTAATGAGTTCTTGAGTGTTCACTGATACTAGTGAAATGTTTGTCTGTTGATGGTATTACAACGATGCATACATACTATCTATGCCCGGCTGGTGTAGAGTGTTGTGAGCATATGGCTACGTGGACAAAAACGAATGGTAACAAGCTGTTATGCGAGAACATGAGTATGCAGTAGAATCCAAAGTGCAATGTCTGGTATGTTTTCTTTTGGTTTCTTATACTGCTGGTCTTGTAAGTATCTGCTAGTTGAGCATGTTGAGTATGTAGCAGATTTACTTTTGATTATTTGTTCCGGCAAATAATGTTGCATTTATAATGCATGTTTGTGCAAAGCTTATTTGCCACTATGTTGTTATTCCTTGTAGTGTTGCTAGTAGGGTTGAAAGCTTATGGCTTTCTGTATGAGATTCATATGATATATGAGATTCATCTTATGAATATGGAATTTTGAGGACGAAATTCAATAAGTAGGGGAGAATTGTAATGCCTCGAGTTGTTTTTATACACGTGTCATATGATTATGGCGTAATTTTGAATAATTACGGTACGATGTGGACTCGGGTTCAGGTTGAACCGAGGGTTAATACTCACATACATGACATGACTATGTGATATATGTCAAGGAATGAAACATGATGCACAAGATGTAGTGCAAAGAAATAACTTGAATTGTAGTAGCATATCAAGCAAGATGGACTAGTATGCATTTGAATTGAATTTCATATGCCTTTGCCTTTCATTTAAAGTTGCATTAGCATGTGAATGTGAGTTTGGATTTACATGTTTATGTTAATTGGCATGTTATTATAGCAAGTGGCTATATTAAGGGGATAAGTGAGCTTAAACTCACAATACACCATAACACACATAGTGATCTCTACCAAGCTCCTCTCTAGCTTCTTGCTTATGTTGAATCTTTTAGCTTGGCGTTCACTTGGAAATCAATTAAGAAAGTGGAGTGAAGTGGTTCCATAACCTCTTGGTAAGGAATTCATGCTTTTAAGATTGGTTGGTGTAGTTGTGAATGAGTTATATGAAGTTGAATCCCAAGTGTGCATGCTTAGAATCATAACTTGTTTCTATGCGAAGAATTGAGTTCCAAGATAATAGAAACATGTTAATATGTTACTAGAGATTGCAAGAAACATGTGGAATTGGTTAATTTCGAGTAGGAGAAGATGAACCATGGAGATAAGCTCAAAATCGCCATGTTCTGATTTTTCTGGACATCGGCGATCGATCACTAGCTTTGTGCCGATCGATCGCCGAGACAGAACAAAATATAAGGCGGTTAAATCATGTGGCGCTCGATCGGGAAAAGTATGGCGATCGATCGCGAGCAACAGAACATTTTGGCGATCGATCACGAGGTAGTGGCGATCGATCGCGAGAGGGCAGAACAGTATGGCGATCGATCTGTGAAATATAGCGATCGATCGCCAGGGTCAGAATTTGTAAAAATGTTATATTTTTGTTGAATTTGATTTTTATGCCTATGATAACATAATATATTGTTGGTATTGTTGTAGCATCATCACAGGGACGGAGCAACGAGGCGGTTAGACATTGACGTCTAAATTATATGGTTTTTGTCGCAGAACAGGTACGTGTTGACGTACGGAGTATAGATATTATGTGATGATGATGTTATGGTTTTTAATATCATATGATTTATGTTAGCTTTGTGTCATATGATTGGTAGTATCATATGCATGTACATACATGGATTTCATATGATTGGGATGAATGCCTTGATAGATATGTGTATATGCTTTCGTAAGATCATTGCCTTGATAGATATGCCCGGTTTGGTATATGCTTTGGCTGGGATCGTTGCCACGATAGATATACTACATATGCTTTGGCTTGAGAGATATACGCCTGGTTTGGGTATATGCTCTGGCTATTATCACAGATGAGTACGGTACTATGATATGTGCTGCTAATATGAAGGTGTGATGTGGTTCCACTGACATATTGAGCTGAATAGGCATATCATATTGGGCTCGTGATAATAGGGTGATTGTTGAGACATGTCATGCAGTGTTTTCATAACCGGACCGGACATAAAACCGGTGTCCTTACTAGTTACAGGTTCGATCGGTTTAACCAGTTAAACCACTGGTTCAACCGGTGTATGACATCATCATGATGTAATATCTATATTTAATTTTTTTTGAAAAATATATAACATGTATTTGTAAAAGTTTCAAATGTTCATAATAAAAAAAATACCATTGTAGCAACATAGCATGGAGACCAATATTTTACACAATCTTTCAATAATTTCATCTATTTAAGTTTATAACTATTTTTTTTATATAAACTTTATATATAAAAGGATTAATTACAAACGCACTAATTAGTCATGCATACACCAAATTTGTATTATATTATTCAATAATGGGCTACTATATTATTACAAACACTTTATTATTGATTATCAAAATTAAGAGATTTTTTGTCTTTTTTGATACAATATATTACTTTTTGTATTTATATATAAGACTGATACAAATATCAAAAATATATAATGAGTAAATGTTAAAACTCATAGTTGCATGGAATTGATGCAATACAAAATTAGATCTAATATATATACTAAACTCCATAAAATCTTCAATCATGGCAATACAATTGTCATGTAATCCACCAATTAAAATGCAAGAATTGATTTTTTTATTGGAAAGTTCATACATTGCCTGTAGAAGAAGAATTGTTGTGTGAATATAAAACTTAAAAGGGATAACAAAAAAAAATGAAAAACTTAAAAAAAGAAAAAAAAGGTGAGAACCGGTTCAACCAGTCGACCGGTTCACCGGTTCGACCGGTTTTTGACCGGTTCTCACCGGTTCTTTGCCCCTCCGATTTTATACTGTTAACCGGCCCGGACTCAGCACCGGTCACCGGTTGAACCGGTCAGACCGGCCGGTCCGGGCCGGTTTTAATAACACTGATGTCATGACATGGTGCATTGGTTGATGCATGATACAGAGCATTCACATTGGATATGATGTTTATTGTGCTTTATCATTGATATTGTGTTTTGATATTGTACTAAGCTCATGGTTTATCTATACTCACGTTTTGTGAATGTTTCTGTAGGATTTCATAGACGTGGGAATCGTGAGTCTTATTCCGCTGCGAGGTGAACCACTGCATAGGAGTTGTGCTGGCTTAGGTTGTTAGTTATACATGTGATGTATATGTGAATAGGGTTTTTGTACTTGTACATCTGTAACAACCTATTAGTAAGAAACTCTTAACCAGTGTATGAATTACTTAATTCTGACTCACATATGTACTTATGATTGAATACATAATGGATTAAGTAACGAGGACCCCACAGGGATCCCACAAAGGACACCCCTTGACACCATCAGCATAGCCTAAGAAGATACACTTTCTGGATTTAGAATCCAACTTCGATCTTTCTTGCCCATTGTACATAACGTACACCAGACTTCCAAATGTATGTACCCAAGAATAACCCGATGGCTTGCAATCCAAACCTCTATCGGAATCTTCATACCAATCGCTACTGATGGAGAGCAAATGATCATATAACTGATGTTTTGACTGCTCTGCCCAAATTGACTTGCTAGACCCGCAGTCCTCAAAATAGCTCTTGTTCTGTCCAACTGACTTCTATACATCTGCTTCGTCGCTCCATTTTGCTGAGGTGTATAAGCCGTCGGGAATTGCCTTTATGCTGTCTTGTTGACAGAATGTATCAAATTCATCGCATGTATGTTCTCATATGTTGTCAGTCCTCAAACAATTGATCTTTTTTCAGAGTCAAGTTCGACTCGCTCTTTGAACACCTTGAAGACTGGAAAATCATCTGATTCTTCTTGATTCGGTACACCCAACATCTCCTTGAATAATCATCAATGAACAAGACAAAGTATCTCGCACCTCCTATGAACACAACTGGTGATTTCCAAACATCAGACTGAATCAGCGCCAGAATATTGCTATTTTTGGCAGTAGATCTGTCAAACTTTAAATAATGTTGCTTACTGGTAACACAATAATCACAAAAGGGTAGAGTCATTTTTGTAAGCCCCAACATCAGCTTCCGTTCTGAGTTAACATTTAACCTCCGTTCTGACATATGCCCAAACTTGTAATGCCATAACGTTGTTATGTCTTATCCCGAACTGATCGATGCAACAACTAGTTCTGCCTCTTTGTATGTTTCTGCCAAAAGTACATATATATTCTTAGCAATCTTTTCTGCATTCATTACCACAAGCGAGTCTTTCACAATTTTCACGATCTCATTTTGGATTGGTCTTGTACCCAAGATCATCCAATTACCCATAGATAATAGATTCTTTGCCAGGCTCTTCACATGTCGTACCTCATGATGAAAATAATACCATCAAACATTTTAAATTTAATGGTACCAACACAACAATTTTGAAGGCATGATCATTTCCACGAATATAGATCCTCCTGAGATTGGTTCATACTGATTGAACCATTCTCTGCGAGACATCATGTGCCACGTCGCTCCTGAATCCATTATCTATGTGTCATAAATCTCTATCTTCCTTCGGCAAACAGTCGTTTCTTCGCTAAATAATATTTCACCACCATCTGAGGTACTGTCAACATTTCCTTGAGAATCTTTTCAATATTGTTCTTATTCGTACAATCTTTCTTGAAGTGTCCTTCACCTCCACATTTATAGCAGTAAAAATTCTCTTCGTACTTCTATATTTGGACCTACCATATATGTGGCTCCCACTGGAGTCACGTTCTGTCGATCTTCCTCTCATCATCGGTTAAGTTTCTGCCTGTTTCGAACTTGCCAACCTATCTTTCTTGTTCTGCGCCTACTTTCTTCTTCAAGAGCCGTGACTACAACATTGTTGAAAATTGACATATCAGTAATGATATTGTTGGTCAGATTGATGATAAGTTGATTAATTTGGTAGACTTTGAAGTAGAAGCTTCACACGTTCAACTTCCTCTATTTTACGCCTTAAAGTGGTGAGCTAGGGTAATAGAGTATTTATTGTGTTGATCTAGTCAATCACCGATGAAGATTCTGCCATCTGAAGCATATAAAGCATTCTCTTTAGGAAAATCTTGTTGTGTAATGACTTGGCATCGTATAAGTTTGCTAGAGTATCCCAAATATCTTTTGTATTTTTCTCTTTAGCGATAATTGATAATGCTCCATCTGCCAAATCCAAATGCATATTAGCAATAGCTTTACCATTCATCTCATTCAACTTTTCATTGTCTGTGATATTCGATGGTCTATCTCCAATAGCCGCCAAGCAACGATCCTTTTGTAAAACTGCTTGCATTTTTATTTTTTTGCTTCCATTGATTTTTTCTTTCTTGAAGCTTGCCACCATTCTGACAACAATAAAATTATCGCAATAAAAGCAATATCTCAAAAAATCTTTTCTGATATGAAATATCAGTCAAATCTACAACCGCAAAGCATATTTAGAGATTTTAAGATTTTAAACCAAGGCTTTGACACAACTTGTTGGCCCCAAGTGCAGCATCACGAGATAGAAATGAGGAAAAATGAAGAATAAAATGAACATCACAATTTATGTGGAAAATCCCTAAAAATTATTAGGGTAAAAACCACAGGCAAGATGAAAGATTTCACTATAATAGTTTGTAAGTTACACCATCTTGCTATCTTTCAAATAGAACAACATTCTCAATAGAAAAAAAAAATATCTCACAAATATTTTATATAAATGCACACTCAAATATTTAGATATGAGAGAACACTTTGAGATTGATATACTGAAACTGAGGGGAGGGGAGAGGAGCCCTATTTATAGGAGCTCTCGCGCCTCTGACTTCTCTGCGCGTTTTCTTCAACCGACGCCTGCTGAAATTATTCAGCCAACTACCATTAATGCACCAATCATGGCATTTCGCTGACATCTATGAAGTAATTTCTTTTAAATTAAGGTCATGATAGGACCAAGACGATATTATATTTGATATTTAGTTATTTTTCAATAAATTTTCATTGTTTGCTTTCAATTATTGATTGATATTTGTTTAATTTTGCTTTCAAATAACATGGTCAATTATTTACATGTTAATCTTGAATCGAAAGGGGATTGATTAAATATAGCTTCAAATAAATCAATTAAATATCGGTCCCTGTGTGAATGACTCCACTCAAATCCAATTATATTATAATATTACCTAGTGTGCTTGCTAGTCCCGATCGAAATGATCGGTCATGCGCCATGGCCATGAAGCATGTTAATTGGTGTGCCTTAAAAGCTCGGTGGTGAAGTAGGGGTTGTGAATCAAATGTGAAATGCAATGTAATAATCATTCATTTTTAAAATCTTACTGTTGTAATAAAGATCCTGAGATTGAATCACAGCAACCCTAATCTTACTGTTGTAATAATTAATAAATAAATAAATAAATGATAGCATTATTATATATTTTCTAATTAGTTTAATCAAAAGTTTAACATACGTTATGTTTTCTAGAAATTTGTACCCAATTATCAATGTTATTTGTTGACCACATTGCAATTTGATGCCATTATCAATTGAGAGGATATAGCATATGCACAAGGGCATAACAAGGATTTAATACTCAGGTGGGTAAATACTAAATGAATATTTTTTAGTAGGTAAAATATTATGTTTTGTTTTTTTCAAATTCCTATACTACAAAATAAAGTTTATCTTATAGGTAATATTGTATTATTTTAATAATTTTATGTCACATGTAAATGCAATATTTTATTTTTTGCCAAATGCTTAACTACAGAAGTTAAAAAATTATGGATAAAATATACAAGTTTAAAATTTTTCCACCGGTACAAAAACATAAATAATATTTTTAGTAGTTAAAATATAATATTTATTTAGTTTCAAAACTTTTTAACTACAAAATAAACAAATTTATAGGTAAAATTATACTATTTAAAAAATTTGTGATGGGCAAATACCCTGCTTTGCCTCTATGGGAGCTCTGCCACTGCATATACAAAAATGAAAAGGTGATTTTGACAAGAGACTATCATAACTGATAATTCTGTTAGTATATTTGCACTACAAGCCAAATGTTGGTATGTTGGCTTTATGAACCCGAGATCATTTATATCTATAAATATATTATTTTGGTCTCTGACAAAAACACATTTCTTGAAACCACAATCATCTTTCTTTTTGAAGAATCATCGCTATCAAACTAGCATTGCGTTTGGATCATGGATCTGGTCAGGTTGTTTGGACTCGATGGATCAACTCAGATTTACGTCGGTGAACAGTAATATCTTTTCGTGCATTTATATTTTATATTCTCGCACAAAATTTGGATGGAATGCTTTACTTGGCTTGGAATTCATACGGTAATTCACTCGTCCCCAGCATTACATTTTCTTCATCTCTCGAATGCTCCGCTAGGGAAGTCAATGAGTGAGATTTTGATTGCATTATTGTGTTGTCTGAAGCGTTTAGAATCTTCGGAATACGGTGATTTTCAAGGAATCAAGGCCGGAAGTCTTCAACACTCTAGAAAAATCAAAATTCGCCTTTGGTCATGGTTGGTAGCTAAAATAAAGAGACTAGCATCATACTCGATCATTGATTGGTTTCGATTTCCTCGCCTTTGTTTGTATTTTGTTTAGTGAGGTTGACAAATTTGGTTTATGAATCATTCGTAACTTTGTATTTATGAGCACTTCTAGTCAATGACAGCCAAGACAGCCCCAAAAAAATCAAGTCAATGACACCCCACAAACTCAAATATATAGTATCAAGTTTATGCCTCCAAACCACAAGAATTTCGAACCATTGCTTGCATGCTTTTCGAACCAACAAGCTGCTCATTTTACCCCCTTTCAGCAGGAAATTTTCGAACCAAACAACAACAAAAAACTTGAACCAAAGCACTATGATTCCGAACCACAAGAAGGAGATTTTCGAACCATGAAGCATGAAATTTTGGAACCATTTCAGGAGCAAGTTTCGGCCAAAGTACAGCCCAAAAATTCGAACAAACAGGTAGCGATTTCTAATCCCAAAAATGTACAAAATTTACCCCAAAAATAGTAGGAAAATCGAGCCCTTAACACAATTAATTGAAGGGAGATGAATAATAGAATCATACACATGATACCTTGAAGAAATCAAACCTGGAACATGAAATAAAATCGCCTCTTGCGAGCAGGGAGAAAGACGCGCGCGAGATGGGGAGAAAGGAGAAGGGGTAGGCGGCTTCCAATGAATGTAAGAGGGGAAATTGAGTGTTTAAAGCATAACCCTAGGTTAAATCCCCACCCTACAATTATATCATCTCAACCCTTGATTATTATTCTGGTATAAATCAACCAATTTATTATTGTAAGAAACCCCTCTTAACTTTAATTTATACTACAAGTTCAACCCGTAATTATTTATTCCAATCCCTGGATTAAAATGACACTCAAGAATTTTAAAGAATTTCCTTGAATTTAATTAAAACTGTAAATTCAAATCCTTATTTATTCCGACTCCGATCCAAATAAGATTTCCAATAGTTCAAATCTCGAAATCTTATCGAAATACCACAATTAAGTCAATTGAATAATTACTAATTATTCCGGACATTACAATTCTTCCCAACTAATAAAAATTTCGACCTCGAATTTAAATGCATGCTTACCACAAAAGCCAACTGTAAAATTTATGTACCGTTATACAGCTCAAGATAGTGACTTGACCATCTGTAGGATAACAGTCATCCGAATCATCACGGCTCGTAAACGTGGCGTACCACACCAACGATCTCAATACTGCAAGTCACATTAATTTATCGTATTCCAACATTAATATTCAATGAGCTAACATATATGAATACCCTTACGAGATTAACATCATCATATAATCGCCAAATCATGCAGTCCATGCATATCACATGTAAATCAGAATGTATGACGATACACCACCCTTTTATCGTATAAATAACCTCATACCTGTGTGGTTGCAAAATTATGCAATTTATACCAACCTCGTCATATCGCACACCACCCTTGTCCGTATGAAATAATGGTACTCTTGAGCCCTTTACATCAGCCTTTCATATATCATCTTCTGACTATCATCTGGCGCAAAGTAATTTACTAGAAAACCCATTAGTAATTCTCATATACGTATATTAACATTATATGCACCAACAACCACATATCATCAATATCAATTCATAAAGAATGGTCTAACACAAATATTCTTACGTCACGATTATACGCACATCGGCATCATAATATTGTTCATCCCTCAAATTTATCTCATAACCCATTATTTATTTTTATCTACTTGGATAAGTTATCTTGTACTGTCTATCGCTCCTTACAAATCACTTGCATAAGCCATTTAAAACAAGGCATCAACATCGAATAATTCGTCTCATACCTTTGTAGATGAGATCATCTACAATATACAGTAGCATCATAATATCTTGCTCATCACAGTACTCGCATGCTCTCAAGCATCAAACTTTCCATATTTCATTACCCAACTATCATCTGCCATGGAACATGTACAAAAATAAACTTATTAAAATTTCTCAAACACTCATAACATAACCACGTACCTCGTCATTTACGCATTATTGATATTCATAATGTTTTCAGCATCAAATATTAATATCTCTGCATCAAAAGTTTCATGCAATCCTGTACACGTCAGCTACATCAGACTATCACATATCTGTGTGATTGAAATTCAACATAAGAATCAATTACATGCTTCAATGACTTAGTTCCTTTCGATCCTTTATTCAACAAAGTACTATCTCATGAATGAGTAGCATATCATAGTGTGTTATGTATTCATGCTTTCTCATACATCAGTCTCATCGCATATATCATCATTTATATGCCTTCCAGTTTCTAACACAATATCAAAATGATCAATCATTTAAAGTGAATGGTCATATATCCCATGTATTCTCATTAACATTATTATATTGTCTCACATCATGTCTAACTCATCACTAATCACTCCATGATTATTTGTCAGTGTTGTCATTATATACCAGAGAATAACATTATAATTTCGTACTTACTACGTCGACCCGCATCGTTCACAATAATCACACGTCCACATAGGACATTCGTAGCGATCTCACGTCAGCCCGCGACGTTCCATGTCGTCTCATAACCTGTTTAATCTCATTCCAACATGGTTACATTTAACTCAACATAACATGATTAACAGATCATTAATCTCACAGTATACAAAATAATCATGTTTTCATAAACCAATATCATTTCAATCTGATCATCATTACCCCACTGTTATCTCGTCTCTGCACAATTAATCAATGAACATATCAATACTATATGTCATTCAATTTCTTTCTCAATTCTTCCTCAGCTTTAAATTGGTTCTCATAAACCATATCAATCAATCAAGATAATTCACAATCAACATATATCAAACATGTTAAGCCAAACGAAATGATTTACCTCAATTCGTCGTTCCCGTGGAACATTCCATATTCTCTTGAGCCTACAACTCATGTGTCCAAGAAACATTAATATGATTTGTATAACACAACGTTCACTGCTATTTGCAATCAACATATATCATTAATATCCATTGCTAACACAATAGTGGTACAACAATATTAATTGATAAACAATAGCAATATATCAATACTCCTTGCCAACACTGGCATGCATAATATCATCGCCACTACGGGCATGCACAATATCATCGCCACTACTGGCATCCATATAATATCCATAATCACAATGAATAAAATTACATTCTTAAAACAATAAGTTGTAATAACACTTATTGTACACATTGGATCCACACTTGGTCCTTTAAACTATCCCTGTTCTCAACATAAATATCCCACAAAATATAATTTCATATCAATACACAATTGATATACTTATCAACAATAACATGACCGTCCAAAATATTCATCGCCTCGACATATTAGCGGCATTCACAATATTTTCATCGCTTCGATATGAAAGCGGCAAAGATTATAAATCTCAAATATCACGATATAATCATACAATCATCTCGCCAATAAATGTCATCAATATATCAGTGTCAATCACACCCTGCTGTTGCATCACCATTGCAATAAAAATGAAAGAAAACAATAATGTCTCTTCATCCACTCTCTGCATGATCACTTTCACCTGTACATTTGATCATTACAATATGTTGAATCAACAAGGACAATTAAGATCAACATATATTCATCACTCTCCCTCTATAGTGGAGGCACATAAAATACATTACACACTCTCAATAGTGTTGATCTTGACAATAATCACGCCGCATGCTCTCCCTAGCATCGACCCAATAACAGTATACACGTCGTATGCTCTCTCTAGCATCGACCCAATAACAATATATGTGTCGCATGCTTAACAATATACACGTCGCATGCTCTCTCTAGCATCGACCCAATAACGATATACACGTCGCATGCTCTCTCTAACATCGACCCAATAACGATATACACGTCGCATGCTCTCTCTAGCATCGACCCAATAACACATCGCTCGCTCATCAACGGCGACCCTGTCACATCGCTCGCTCAGCGTCGGCGACCCAAAGCACATCGCTCACTCATCAGTGGCGACCCAATATCACATCGCACTCTCATCGGCGGCGACCACATCGCTCACTCATCTGTGGCGACCCAATCACATCGCAAACTCGTCAGTGGTGACCCTATCACATCACTCGCTCATTGTCGGTGACCATATCACATCACTCGCTCATCGGTGGTGACCCTATCACATCACATCGCTCACTCGTCAGTGGCGACCCAATCACATCGCTCACTCATCAGTGGCGACCCTATCACAAATTCAATACCAAATCACCATCCATAAGAATCGTCAATCACCAATAGCGCTATTGATAAAATTCTGCACCGAAAACCTCATTACCATTTCACAGTCAAATACTGGTAAGGCATAAGTACATCATCAATACACAACACAGTATACATGGATACTTTGAGCTAGTATTAGTACATTGTCATGTACCAGTGTCATCACATTTATGACATACACATACCCAATCATCACATAGTCCATTTATTATGTCCCCGGATATCGTATCTCATTTCCCATTTATGATTCCCCTACAAAATCAAATTCCTCAGCACTGTGTATACATATACATAATATGTACACAAAAACTAAACTCAATATAACGCATTTATCCCTTTTCTAGCAATAATATCCAATTACCATCGACATTAATTACTGTTCGCGTGGCATGTCATTTATCACACGTCTTAAAAGACATCATCACTTTCACAATATTCAAGTCAGTGATGTAATTAAAACGAATTACCGTACTCATGAGTTTTTCAACAATACCGTCATCAATAGGTGTATCCACTGAAATCAACAGGGATTCCTCATTGCCATGTTCCTCATGATCCATAATCAACTCTGCAACCGCAACACTTTATATTGTTTCATATCATACATATCATACTATGCACACAAGTGTAAATGTCACATCACACTGTCGCAAAACTACAATCATGCGTAATTCATGTGCTATTCAATTTTCTCGACGCACCCTTAGACCTTAGGCATCCCAAAGAGCTAACCACTGCTCTGATACCACTAATGTAATACCCCAACAACCCATCACGTCAATAATGCATTTATGACGTCATAAGTATGTGTAAAAATTCATTCCTTAAAAATTCTCGCTACATGTTTCATATATACCCTATGAATTTTATGAAAATTTGGGTAGAGTCTCCCCATAAAGAAAGCTATCCGAGAAAAAGACACAACACAATAGGCACTCCCAATCTATTCACCACATAATCCAGAAATAAAAATTCACAGCCAGGGAAACACAATACTTGCAAGATATAAATTCCCGTCATCACTAAAGTCGTATAGCACATGATCCTCAAAATAACATGCACATCAATCAACTATATACAAAGAGAACTTCAACACTATTATACAGTCCATATACACGCTTCCAGTTGCTCACATATGACCAACAAATAAATGGATACCAATCTAACTAAATAAATAACGTATATTATTTACCCACTCTCATATATGCTTCTGGAAGCGGCCTGATCCAACAAAGCTCGAAATAATATCCCAAAATAGCTTAGTGCATGTTGTACCTGTTTCAACAGAAACAGCTCCCACACGAGCGAGCATACCCCATCACAATACTCATACTCATAACAATGCTTAATGGTTATAATGAGATCATAATATCACAATTAAGATTATTGAAAATCTATATGAAGATGTACTCCCTGTACATTTTGAATCCATAGCTTTCCACGAACTGTCCCTGTTTCAATCTCACACACTTTCATAACAACAAGTTCAGTATCGTTATTCACATTATGATACTCATCAACACGATAAATTCAATACAACTAGAATCTAGTATATATGCTTAATCATGAATAATTCCATGATTCAGATAATCCTTCCTATCAGTCTATCTCATTGTCAATATTCACATTGATCATGCCCAATGCATCGTTACCTAACTTCGTATACTCGGATCACGTACAACTACGTATCCCCCATACCACATATATGTACATATTCATTTCTTTACTCATATATTCGGATTACATACAATTACGTATCCACCATACTACATATGTCATACTCAACACACAATCATTACATTCAACGATACATGATATATGAATATGTCATTATTTCATAGTATATATATATATATATATATATATATATATATATATATATATATATATATATATATATACATGCTCGTACGTCACTACGTACCTTAAAGTCGACAACAATATTTAAATCATCATCGACATATGGATGCTCGTACAGTATCTGAATAAAATATCAATTCCAAATCACCTCATTTACAATACAAATGATATCATTTAAATACTTCTCAACTCAATACAATATCCTCTGTTTACATGAGCTTCATTACATAATAATGTTAATCGATACTACTCGGAGTAACTATATGGTTAGTTCATACCATTGAGATTTAAAACTCAATCTTTCAATAAGGAGAGTATCACATTAAGAAATAAAGTCCATTCTACTTTCCTCGTGTTACTATACTCTAGTCTGTGCATCTTTCTTAGAAATATTCTCCGCCATTTAGAAACTAGAATTCATAACCATTAATACACACAAAGCAATTTAAACAATATAGAGTAGGGTACACACACACACCCTAATATATCATTACAACTCTTTCAACAAGGTTCTTGACCAAAATAACAAGATTTTTAAACCAAGATAGTAGCCTAATATTTCAAAATTTAAGAGAATAATTTCTTACTCCCAAGTAGCATAAGAACTATGCTTCAATAGCATGAATTTTTGCATTCAACATAGCAAGGTCTTTAACCAACTCACAACATCATAGAAGCATATTTTCAAACACCTTATAAGCAAGTTTTTCAAGTTAAAGTTGGCTCTTATAATCAACCAAGACAGCCCCAAAAAAATCAAGTCAATGACACCCCACAAACTCAAATATATAGTATCAAGTTTATGCCTCCAAACCACAAGAATTTCGAACCATTGCTTGCATGCTTTTTGAACCAACAAGCTGCTCATTTTACCCCCTTTCAGCAGGAAATTTTCGAACGAAACAACAACAAAAAACTTGAACCAAAGCACTATGATTTCGAACCACAAGAAGGAGATTTTTGAACCATGAAGCATGAAATTTTGGAACCATTTCAGGAGCAAGTTTCGGCCAAAGTACAGCCCAAAAATTCGAACAAACAGGTGGAGATTTCTCATCCCAAAAATGTACAAAATTTACCCCAAAAATAGTAGGAAAATCGAGCCCTTAACACAATTAATTGAAGGGAGATGAATAATAGAATCATACACATGATACCTTGAAGAAATCAAACCTGGAACATGAAATAAAATCGCCTTTTGCGAGCAGGGAGAAAGACGCTTGCGAGATGGGGAGAAATGAGAAGGGGTAGGCGGCTTCCAATGAATGTAAGAGGGGAAAGTGTGTGTTTAAAGCATAACCCTAGGTTAAATCCCCACCCTACAATTATATCATCTCAACCCTTGATTATTATTCTGGTATAAATCAACCAATTTATTATTGTAAGAAACCCCTCTTAACTTTAATTTATACTACAAGTTCAACCCGTCCGGATTAAAATGACATTCTCGAGAATTTAAAGAATTTTCTTGAATTTAATTAACACTATAAATTCAAATCCTTATTTATTCCGACTCCGGTCCAAATAAGATTTCCAATAGTTCAAATCTCGAAATACCATCAATTGAATAATTTAATTATTCCGGACATCACAAATATTTTAAATCACAAAGGTTTAAAAGCGCTCAATATTAAACAAGGATGAAGATCCACAAAATTACTCAAATTTTGATCTTCAATCTGATATGAATTTCTAAATTCCATGTTAAACAAGTGATGGAATTGTTATATTTATAGGAAACCAAAAGATATGTTCAAATGGACACCATTTGGAGGTACCACACCGTGAAATCGCACCCAAACATGAATGGACACATCATTCCGTGCAACAGACAAGGCTCGATCGATCGAGCCTGGTGCTCAATTGATCGAGCCCTTGTTTTCAACAAATCGAAAAGTTCTGGCTTTCTCGATCGATCGAGGCCTTGTCCTCGATCGATCAAGCTGCTATAAATTTTTTTCCTTTTTCTTTGATTTAGTTCAAATTTCCAACAATCCCCCCACATGAATTAAATTAATGCATGTATGCAAATGAATGCTTTTAACGAACTATTATGCCATCTGGAGAGATAGCTTGCGGCTTTGAATCTTCCGTAATAGTATTCAATCGGATTTACTTGACTTAATAATGAACTTATAGTCTTGAACTGTTTAGTCGTTGGTGTAAACCTAGACAATTGAGCCCACGCCATAACAATTCTAACATTTGTATTGGTTTCTTACGGTTGTGTCCATTCCGGCCTTGGACCACGCTTGGTTTCATAAGTGCTTTCCGTTTTTGAAGCGGCCACACTTCGCAGTCACGTAGGTAATATCCTAAAAGAGTATCCCGCTATACTCCAACATATTCTTATATATCTTAGGAATCATTAAAGGCATTTTGCCTATCTTCGTACCCATTGTGCAGGCTACACCCCTTATCATAGGAATGGGTTGGAGATTGATCTCCAAGGTGTTTATACAATCTCATAATTTAGTTGTCCATTTTGAACCTAGATCTTGGGATCTCCAGTCAACAAGGTTGTATATCCACTATGAGATTTTGATTGTAGGGTTTTAACCCCATTCCCCTCGATAAACTTCCACATGATCTCTCGGTTAACCATTTCATATGCGGATCCACGATTTCACATAATCACTCATGATTATACCACTAGGGATCATTTTGTCATATAGCATTAGCGCAAAACATTTTAATTGCATGCATAGGATTTTTCTCTAACAACTTATAAAGCCACTCAGCCGAAGAAGCTTTATATGTTTTGCATAGAGAATTTTCCACAACAGTATATCTTCAGTTTTGGTAATCACATTACCTCATTTGCATCATTTTATATTTGTATGATATTTCCTTCATCGAATTTTTAAGCGTTGTTAACACGTTATTTCTTACAAAATTCGAGACCATAAGAAATTCCCGACTTTAATTCACAATTCAAAATTATTAAGCGCATAGATTCTTTAAAAATTACAAGTTCAAGATTCTATTTCTTGCAAACTTGAAATTTAAACACAAAGCTTAAAATTTGAAACTCGGACTAATTCTTGAGTTTTTATTCTTCAAATATCTTGGAAACTTTAATTCCAAGTATTGTTCTTGATGCACACATTTCAAAAATATCTCGTTAACATTTTTCTTTGTTACTTGATGATTGCTTCTGCAATGAGCATTTCATCAATACACAAGCATATTTATGCTTAGAAGTGTACACATTTATCACACTCGTTGATCTATTTGATAACATTATTTGTCAAACTCTTCATGTCACTTATTTGACGTTTGTTATGACTCCATTTTAGCCTTCATATTTCTAGTTTAGCCAAGTACCCCCACATTTCAAATATGGTAGGAAACTCTATTTTCCTTCAATCACAAGGTTTTTCATCATTGCCTAAATGTGGTACTTAATAAGTGATTGAATCCTAGAATTGCAACCCCCCACAACTTCGGGTAGTAACAAAGTGCCATGGCGTTCAAATTTCATGTTTCAACTTCTAAGCGTTATCGTCTTACAAATCCAAATTCAAGTTTTTAATTCTTGAAAATTTCGGATTTAAGCGTACTTGCTTACAAAAGTTGAAACTTGGATAATATTTTCAAACTCGGTTCACAATTTACAATTTAAGCGCACTAACTTAGAAAACTTGAATTCAAGATTTTAAATCTTGCAAATTCATGTTATAAGCGTACTAGCTTAGAAATTCAAAATGAACCAATTTGAGATATTACAACGCCTAGTCAAAATTTGTGGCTTCGATTTGTCACTTGTGTTTTAAGCGTACAAAGTTTAGAAACTCGATTCAAGATTTTATAGTCTTGCAGATTCAAGCTTAAGCGTCAAATTCTTAGACAACACACGTATCTACTCACAATTCGCCTAGCAAAACTCATTTGCTAAATTTTATTGCAATCTCATTCTTGAAGTGTTTAAACACCTCATTGGCCTCGTTTTTGCTCCATAACAAAAAAGTAACAACAACACCATGTGCAATATTGATAAAGTAACAAATTACTTTTCTCACATCTCTAGTTTCCATAATCTTTCCATCACAAACATGATTGTGAGTTAACTCTAGAGACGTTACGATTCTTCAACAAATGAATGATGATTTTGTTAACTTAGTGCCCACATAAGCAATAAATTTAACATTACAATTTGTATTGTGAACTATGGTTTAAATGATCCTAACAATCATGCCACAAACCATAAGATTCAATACATTAAGTAATAACATAAACTTTATTGCTTTCAACAAAATATCATCATTACATTTATTTAGAATGGCTCCATTCTTGGAGTTTACAACTTTCAAAGATACACAATCTAATTAAGCGGTAAGCGCTAGATCATTCAAATCATTGAGAGACGATCTTCTTCGGTCACATTTACTTGATCCATAGCCTTCCCACGATCGTCTTTATTATGACAATCTTTCACCATGTGATTGGGTTTTCCACATTTGTAGCACTTGCCTTTGAACTTCTTCGCCTTTCCATATTTGGGGCCATGCCGTCAAACTTGTGCTTTGTTCCGGCGTGTTTTTACACTAAGTTCACTCGTGTTTCATGTTATGCAAATTTTCCTTCCTTTCAGAAATTATGTTGTCCTCTTCGATTCTCAAGCGAACCACAAGGTCTTCAAGATTCATCTCTTTTCGTTTGTGCTTGAGATAGTTCTTGAAGTCCTTCTATGAAGGAGGCAACTTCTCAATCATTGAGGCTACTTGGAATTAATCACTTAGAATCATTCCCTCCGCATGAATTGCATGCATGATTACTTGCAAATCTTGCACTTGCGCTATCACTGGCTTTGTGTCAACCATTTTGAAATCCAGGAAGCGTCCAACGATGAATTTCTTCATGCCGGCATCCTCGAATCTATACTTGTTCTCCAAGGATTGCCAAAATTCATTGGCTGTATTCACTAGACAATACACATTGTATAATGCGTTTTCCACTCCGTTGAGAATATAAATCTTGCACAGGAAATTGCTTTGTTTCCACGCATCAACTGCAGCCCTCTTTTGGTTGTCGGTTTCACTCTCCATAATAGTAGGAGCATCCTCATTGAGAAACCTTACCAACCCAAGGTTGTCAAATAAAACATCATCTTTTGCTGACATTGCTTGAAATCGTTCTCATTGAACTTTTCAGGTCTTTCACCATGATGAACTGGAGTCGTTGTTGCACTCAACGAAGCCATTTGTTGCTAGTATTGTCCTAAGATTGTTGTACAAAATCTATGGATGTGTATCTTAGAAAGGTAGCAAGCAAAACAAAAAATGGGGGGTGGGTTGCCATTCCACAACCGAGTTCAACCAACTTGAGCTTCAATAGCTCGTGTTCTTGAAATAGTTGCACCGAGAGATTATATCGAGTTCAGTTACAAAACCGAGCGGAAGACACTCGACATAACCCGCTCTATAACCGATTAACCATTTTAAAGTCATTTTAAAGATATGCAAGAAAGTATGTAAAAACAGTTAGGTAAATAAATGAATAAAGTAAAAAACACAAGCATTTGTTTCTGGAAAAAAATGATCATGCCGCAAAATTTTGGTGCAGAAATAGGTTTGATGATACTTTATGTGATAAATTTATCCGTGGACAAAATCAAGATTAACTTTCACTTGGATATCAATTTTTTTTTTGACTGTCGTTGGCTCATTTCAGAACTTAAATTGTTAGTATAAATTCTAATATTTTTCTCAAAATAGATATCTACATTGTTTTTTTTTTTTAAATTGTCTTTTATATGTTTTTGACTAAAATGATATTTTTGATAAAATAAAAGTTTACACTAAGGAGAAGACATTCTCTTAATACAAAATTATGAATGTAAACCTTTTTCTGGCATGATGAACGATAATCATTGGAAATGTTTGTTTTTAATAACTAGTTTCACCTCTAGCAAAGTGATGTTTTTAATTATTTAGTAGGTATCAGTGAGCAAAGCACCGCTGTTGGAGGCCTGATTCCTCGTCCTTTCCTAGTACCTGAGCCCCCCACAACTCCTGGTCCACATTTGGACTGGGTTACCTAGAATGAAGGAACAATCCCTGGAATTGGAGTTGCTTTGCCGCTATCTGTTGCATCTCTTGGTTCATCTATTCAAGGAGATAAGAAGACACCATAATATCAGTTTCGATGCCTCTAGAAGCCCCTCCTCTGCCGCCTAGTCTTGTGAGCAACCAACATCAGTCTTATCAACAAAATGCTCCACAAGGGATATATTTACTGTTGGGTTTCCATCCCCCTTCGTCAGATCCAAACGCAGTGGAAAAACAAACAGTAAACAGATCTGACCCGAGGACGGACGATCGCGTCTGATTCATATATCAACATGCAAATATCAAAATATAATGCACGAAAAAGAATTATTGTTCACCGACGTGAATCTGATGGCGGTGACCCTCAAGTCCAACCAACCTGACCAGATCTTCAAACACAACACTAGTGCTAGTGTGATGCCGGCTTTTCTATGAGAGTGTGTATAGAGTGAAATCTCACTTGCCCAAAAGCCAACACAAAACTGCAAACTCATAATCCAAGTAATTCAATCAAATTGAACAACTTGATGTACTAGAACAACTTGATGTACTAACAACGTACATAATTATGAGACATAAATATATCAAATGTTTTAATTTTAGAACTTTATATAGATGAAACATTTTCAAATATAGAAACTCAACTAAAAAGAGGAGCTTTCAGAAATTAAATTCATCTCTTCTAAATCACTCAATTTGAGCACTTAACATTTAAGTCTCAATTCTCATCGATAGATCAACGACCTGTTGATTGTGACCCAACGAGGCTCAAGTGTATCAAAGTAGTAGGATCACAACCTTTGTTATTTTAGAAATCAAACAACTTCTTGGGCTTACCCTGAATGCCTCATTGTCGATTAAACTCCTAAAATAGACAATGTCCGAAATATAATTCCAGCAACAACATGCCGATCGTGGGTAGCGTCTAGCATCTGCGTTCACGAAGACCTAGATACAAATGACTAGCAACGTACAAGAACCTTTCAGCCATAATTAGCGTGCAGTACATTTCTTTCACTCATATGTCCAAATTGAATCTAGGGCATTGGTTGGTCGAGGCCTCTTATGATTCATTAACTATGTATTTGTTTCACGTTATATGATTCATTGTGTGGGTATATGAAAAACTCTTTTTTCACAAACACTACCCACTCTGGCCAGAGATTCCTTCATATACAAAGAAACACAAGACATCCTGGTTCATCAAGACCAACGGTGAATCCCCAACGACAATCATAGGCATCTGATAGCATCACTGAATACCCAAAATAACAACTTTATGACCTGCATGCGATCAATCATTAAATCAAAGTACACAGCTATCTGTCAAGACCTCAATGACGCCTCGGGTCATGAGGAGTAATGGTGCACAACTATGACTAGAAATTCTATACTCGACAAATGGTAACCACTTATAGAATTTCGAGTATGGTCGTTTAGTGAACTCATTCATAATGAGGACATATTCATGTGTGCTGACTTCTCCAAGTCAACGCCGATGAAACGCGGCGCACTACACTAGATACATCATGAATATCAGTCTCTAACGAGCATATATCGATATCCCATTCTTGAAGGCTCATCGACCAGGAACATTTAGAAATCACAGTCGATAATGTATTTCATGGTCGCCATCATATGTGTAACCACATTCTATGGACTATAGCAATCTCAATGACTTTATCAATGCATCAAGATGCATGGGTAAACAGATGAAGAAGTGACATATATAGTAATATTCAAACAAAGATTTGTCATAATAAGATTACACGTACAATCAATCAACTATTGATTTACTTAATCACATATGACAACAATATCTTTCACTTTCCCAAAGCCAACTACTCATGTGCATCAAGACCATCTTCCGAAGATGTCTGACAGACACCAATCGTTGTAAAGGCTTTGTCTGTGGATTCACTATATTTTTCTGTTGAAGCAATTCTCTTGATAATAATGTCGTCTCTACCATATCTCTCATTAGATGGTATTTTCTCAATATATGTTTGGATACAGATGAGATCTTGGCTATTCATAACAACTCAACTGTTGTCACGGTACATAGGGATAGTGTCAACCGTAGTAGAAATTATACCCAACTCTTGGATGAAATTGCATATCCAAACTGTCTCTTTGCTGCATCGTATGCTACAATGTATTCAGCTTCAGTGGTGGAATCCGATGTGGTGTCTTGCTTGGAATGTTTCCATGAGACAACACCATCATTAACCTTAAATACAAATCCGAACATCGATTTGGTATCACCTACATCCGACTAAAAAACCAGCATCAGCTTAGCCTTCAACTTTTATTTCTCAACTTACAGATCCCAAAACCATGAACATATCATAAGTTCTTCATAAGTACTTCAGGATTATTTTCACAGTTTTCCAGTGATCTTCACCGGGATCTATCTTATGTCTGCTCATTACTCTAAGAACATACATAAGGCCAAGTACATAACTTAGCATACATTATGTTATTAAAAGTCGAAACATAAGGTACCAATGTCATCTTTTCTCTCTCCTCATCAATCTTAAGACCCATTGACTCGAGAGATGAATACTATGACATATTGGGAAGTAAATGCTTTTTTGACTATTCCATGTTAAACCCTTTTAGCACAGTGTTTATGTACGTAGATTAAGAGATCTCAAGCATCCTTTAGATTTATCCCTATAGATCCTTACGCCAAGCACATAGGACGTTTCTCCCAAATCTTTCATGGAGAAATAAGTAGATAATCATGTTTTAATTGATTAATCAAACACCATTCACAATGAGCATGATATAATCGACTTAAAGCATCACAAATGTAATCGTGCTCCCACTAACCTTTTTGCACACACATGTCACTTTCGGATTTCTAACAAAACCAAACATTTTGATAATTTTATCAACCGGATATTCTCTCTTCGGAACGCCTTCTTAGGCCTATAAATCGGCCTATGGAGTTTGTAAACATTTTGCTCACGCCCATAAGTTGTGAACACCTTTCGCTGCTATATTTCTACCTCAATGTCACCATTGAGAAATGTTATATTCACATCCATCTGTCATATCTCATATTCATAATATGCATATATAACTAATAAAATCCAAATAGACTATAGCATCACAACTGATGAAAAGTTCCTCACAGACAACTCTTTGCTTATGAGAATAACCTCTTCCCATAAGTTAAGCTTTGAGGGTCGCTACCTTCCCATATACTCCAAGCTTTCGCTTGTAGATCCATTCGCAGCTAATGGAAACAATTCTCTCAAGATGATCTACTAAGGTCCATACCTTATTAGAGTACATGGAGTCAATTTTAGATTTTATGGCATCCTGCCAATGTCCCGAATCAATGTCCAACATCGTCTCCTTGAAAGTCCTGGGATCACATTCATGGTCAAAATCATTTTGACTACTTTCTAGGATTAAATTCAATCTATCAAGAGTTCTTGAAACGCTTTCAGATCTCATTGGTATGTGTACTTTAAAGGCTGTGATTGACTTTATTAATTTCTCTGTTTGCACGTTTCCAGTAGTTTGTGGTTCTTGAACCCTTTCAAGTTATATTATCTTGTCACTCCTTTCCAATAGAAACATTTTCTCTAGACAGACTGCACTTGCGAAACAAACAATTTGTCTCCAATTGACAATATAAATTTCCACAAGTAAAATAAGATGGATCAACTATCCAACTCATCTCACACTCGCTGTGTAATGCCCGGGAATTAATGGCATTAATCCCGGTGTGGTAATGATCCTCTATGGTTTTTAATTGTGGCAATTATGAATTAATTACGGTGTTAGAGCACCCGAGGATGTTAAATTCGGGTATTTGGGATCGTTGGATCCAAAGTTTGGATTGTATTCTCATCGTGGTGAAAAACCTTGGAATTGGATCTTTGGGGGGATCTGGGGTCCGGAGTACTTTGTGCTGGGGCTGGTAATGGAAATAGAGGTTGAGAGGTAATTATTGAAAACAAATGATTTTTAATGAATCATGATGTATTTGTGGAGGACTTGGTATTTTGGAGCTTTGGTGCTATATATACCAAATGGACTCGGTATTCCGTCATTTGCACGAAGTCTTCCTCTCTCTTCCCTCTCCCTAAGCCAAACCCATTTCCCCTTTCCCCTCTTTTCTCCCATGGAGGAGAAATCGCTGGTAACTTGGCTCGGGAGCCGGTTTCTCAAAAATAATCAGGTATTGATCTTCCTTTCGTCCTTATCTTCGATTTATGGTGGTTTTTGGTGGAGTATTAAGTTGGGTTTGGAAATTGGGGATTTTTGGTAAAAATCCAAAGTTATGTTTTTGGTATTTTTATTGGTTTTAAATGGAGTATTGGAGGTATTGGAAGTGTATGGGGTGTTGGTTTTGAGTTTGGGTGTGAAAAACACCATTAAAGTTTGAATTTTTTGGAAACCCGCAGGTCGCGATCGAACGTGGCTTGGCGCCGGACGATCGCGACATGATACTGATTTTTGGGTGACGATGAACAGTCGCGGCGATCGATCGCGAAAAGTGGGCGATCGATCGCGGGGGTCTTGGCGATCGATCGCGAGATCTGGCGATCGATCGCGGCATGCATTTTTTCGGTAAGTAGGTTATCGCGATTGATCGCGGGAAGTGGCGATCAATCGCAGCCCTGTTTCCTTTGGTTTTTTGAAATTTTGGGAAAATCTCGGAATTTTGGAATCGAGGTTTAATTAGCTGATTTTCGGGGCAATGTCTACATTCCATTGGGAATGCTATACCTTTAAAATGGAATGGTTGGAGCCAAATTTTAATAATAAAATAGGAAACTCGTTTTAGTAAGTGGTTAGCCTTTGTTCACTTGGAATGGAATATTTTGGGTATTATGCATGCTTAGCCCAAAGTCTTTTAAAATGGTTAATCGTCATGGATTGACGATAGGTTTGGAGGTTTAAACGTGCTTGAGCACGTGGTTGCATGCTTGTATTTAATTGTGAGTTATTTATGTGTTAGCACGTAATTCATCGGGTCACGGGACTCAGTCAAGGTTTGGCTCAGACTACGGAATCATAAGGTACGTATAACATACGATCATAGCTTTAAATATATTATTGCAACTGTTGTGCATGAATAATATATGATTGTTGCAATCACTTGATATGCATTGGGAATTATATGGTGCCGCTTTTGAACGAGCAATGAGTGGATGTTGTCACTGTTGAGTGAACATCGATTATGACGCCGTTATTGTAGAGCGAGCGATGGAATAGAGAGTGAAATATATGGAATATCTGTAATCATTGTTTAATGATTTGATATTATTGATTATGGTATCGGTATATGGGAAACAGATTAGTTAACCAATGTAATGGTTAAATGGAATTTGGGAATTTGACGGTTTCGGTTATTTTGAGAATAGGAACAGCACAGGGATCCCGGATGAGGAAGATGCCATCCAGGGAGTGTCTTTTAATATTCATAGCCTTTACATTGTGTAATTATGAAATGTAATATTGTGATTATTGGATTTGGGATATTGATATGCTCACCCCGTGTGGGGGCTGTCTCTGTTGGGGCAGGTGAATAGGTACATCGATGGCTTTGGAGTTGAGCTCAAGCTATGGATTGGAGGTGCTCCCAGGATCGAAGTACTAGTGACGGTATTGAGCACAGTGTTTTATACATTTGATACACATATACTTATTTGATGCTCATACGTGAGCACTATTATGTGTATATGGTTTGTATAAAAAGGCAATGGCCTTTCTCTTTTCATTTATGTGATCATGCAATTATTTAGGAATTGCAAATGAATTGAGAACGTATTAGTGGATTACAATGGTGCATGATATGTTAACTGGATTTGGTTGGGGAAAAGCTTAATATTAATGAGAGGATGCAAGAAATTTTATAGATGGTATTTTATGTCATGGTTGCATGTAGTCTTTTCCCCTGATAATTTAATTGTATGCACTAATTGCATGGGTTAATACGCTAATAATGGATTAAGGGCACGGGGGTCCTTACATTGGTGGTATCAGAGCAGTTGTTTGCTCTTTGGGACTGTTGAGGGCCTAGGAATATGTTGATGGAAATGGGTAGGACATACTTATGCATGATAGTAGTTAGTGTTGTATGACACAACTATGTTGCTTATGTGCGTTTATGATATGTGTTCATAATTGGAATATGTTGTTGCTAACCATGGTGGTTGCATGGGCATATGGAATATGGATTATGCAGTGTGGTTGCATATATATTTGAGTGATGATTTTAATGCTTTGAAGCTAAATGTTGAAGCGATGGTAAATTCCGCATGTCACATTTGAAGCGAGGTGCATTAAAATACACTCACAGCGATGTATATTGGGATATGGATTATGCAATGTGGTTTCATATTTATTCAAGTGATGATTTTAATGCTTTGCCGCTAAATGTTGAAGCGATGGTAAATTTGCATGTCACATTTGAAGCGAGGTGCATTAAAATACACTCATAGCAATGTATATTGGGATATGGATTATGCATTGTGGTTGCATATATATTCGAGTGATGATTTTAATGCTTTGCCGCTAACTGTTGAACGATGGTAAATTTCGCATGTCACATTTGAAGCGAGGTGCATTAAAATACACTTATATTGGGATATGGATTATGCATTGTGGTTGCATATATATTCGAGTGATGATTTTAATGCTTTGCTGCTAAATGTTGAAGCGATGGTAAATTCCGCATGTCACATTTGAAGCGAGATGCATTAAAATACATTTTTAACGATGTATATTGGGATGTGGATTATGCATTGTGGTTGCAGGTATAAGATTGGATGTTTGGTACATCTCCCATGAGTCGTTGTTATAGACGAGTGATGATTTTAAATGCTTTGCCGCAGTCATTTGAAATGATGATAGAGTACTTGCCGCTGTCATATCGTAGCGAGGAAAGAATATTTGCCGCCAAATGTTGAAGCGAGGGTATTGCCGCATGTCGCATTTGAGCGAGGTTATTCAATGTCGCTGATATGTCAAAGCGGGGGGTATTAGTGCCGCTGTCATGACAAGCGAGGTGCATTAAAATACACTGTTATAACAAGGCTAGGGATTTGCTATTTTATTGGCGATGGTTCATGCAGCCGGGTATCTATATAGCGATGGTTCATTCCGATATTCATTTGGTGATGGTTCATGTCGTCGCGTATCTATATAGCGATAGTTCATTCCGCTATTCTATTGGCGATGGTTCATGCCGCTGGGTATCTATATAGCGATGGTTTATTCCACTATTTTATTGGCGATGGTTTATGCCGCCGGGTATCTATATAGCGATGGTTCATTCCGCTATTCTATTGGCGATGGTTCATGACGTAGGGTATCTATATAGCGATGGTTCATCCGCTATTCTATTGGCGATAGTTCATGCCGCCGGGTATCTATGTAGCGTTGTTTCATTCCGCTGACTCTATAGCGATGTTTTCTGCCGCTGGCTCTATGGCGAGGGATCACGCCGCTGATTTTATAG
This sequence comes from Haberlea rhodopensis, assembly GCA_907163345.1. Taxonomy (NCBI): domain Eukaryota; kingdom Viridiplantae; phylum Streptophyta; class Magnoliopsida; order Lamiales; family Gesneriaceae; genus Haberlea; species Haberlea rhodopensis. The sequence goes on from CAJQUN010001362.1 coordinate 40,574, forward strand.
CAATGTGTTATGCCGCTATCTATGTAGCATAGGATTGTGCCGCCCACGAGCTATGGGTGTTGATTGTGCACTGCTATTGGACGACGGAGACATGTATGCCGCTATCTTATTAGCGGTGAGTAAAGGTATATTGTTGTTTTGTTAGCATTATTGTTGATGTCATGTGTTGACATATACCGTCACGGGTTGACGATGTTATTATGGATGTCATGTGTTGATATATACCGTCGCGGGTCGACGATGTTGTTATGAATGTCATATGTTGACATGTAATGTCAAGTGTTTGACTATGAGATTATGGATTCATGTATTGACATATATCGTCATGGGTTGATGATGTTATTATGGATGTCATGTGTTGGCATATACCGTCACGGGTTGACGATGTTATTATGAATGTCATATGTTGACATGTAACGTCAAGTGTTTGACTATGAGATTATGGATGTCATGTATTGACATATACTGTCACAAGTTGACGATGTTATTGTGGATGTCTTGTGTTGACATGTACCGTCACAGGATGACGATGATATAGAGGATGTTCTACGTGGACGGATGTCGTCGATACGATGAAAAATACAGTTAGGTGTATATATTTAGTCGTATGGTTTGAGTGCCAATGATGAGCACAATGTGGTGTCTACGCCACCGGTTGACGGGACAATTATGCCGAGCAGGTTTGCTCGATGAATTATGGATGCACTGTACAGGTGAGTGTATTGCATCATGTATTGGAGGTAAATATTTTACGAGTAGTGATACCCTTGGGTATACTCGTTGAGATGGCTATTGGCCAAGTGACTGTTAGTAGGAGTAGTTATTGAGGAAACTACTCGCTCTTGTCGATGTGACGTGTGGTAGACATGGTCATACCCACCCATGAGGGTGTGGAATAATCCTAATGGAGTAGGATTGCCTTGTGGTTGACTGAGGACACCAAGATGTCCGTTATGCACTGGTATTAGGGAAATATTGGGTGATGACCCAATACTCTAATTGATTCTATGATACGGTATACCGGGATGGAACGTATGATACGTTGGTAGGTTTGGTATAAACCTAAGGAGGCAGCGATTTGCTAGCCGGGTATTGTAGCAGTGCTATAGTGAGCTTGATGTACCCATTATACTGCTTGTTGGAACCGAATTTGGGGGAAATCGTATGAGGATACGATGAGGACTTATGGAAGACTCGGTAGTCACTTTGTGGCATGAGGTTTGAGGTAGAGAATACCTCACGGGGATGTTTTACGTCAAATGTTTTGAGGGGCTTGTACCGGGACAGCTCAATTTTGTTGGGAGTACCAAAATGAGTGTCAACAAGTCGTTATTCGCTCTGGTTGAGCATCCTTGCATATGGAATGCAATGGGGAAACACAATCTGAATTGTGGAATATAGTTAGTGGGGTGACACTACTATGTTGATTGTATCTCTTGGAGAGATTTGGAACATACTGCCATGGAGACAGCTGGTATCGGTCGAGGATTGATTGTGAATCAGCCATGGTAAGCATTACTGGTGTTGGACTGGGTAATGGCTTTTATCTTCCGAGAGACATACGAGGAGATGTCTCCGGGGAAATGCTCGAGATTGTGGAGTACTATGGCATTAGTACAGAGCATCGTTAGGACGAGTATGCATGGTGTATACGGTTTCGATTTGGTAATAGTGGCATTGATACACTATTCTGAACCAGTTGTGTATTTATTGGTTCCGAGATATATTTTGGTATAAATGTATCTAAATTTTCCGAACGGTGGTTCGAGATTGGAGGGTCATGGTTCATGACACTTTCCTTACGAGGAAGGCGGTATTGATATACGCAATGAGAATCTTTAAGAGATCCGATGAGTCAGTTTGTGTGGTGTTGATGTTGGAATCACACCATTGGTCATTGGTCCGTCAATCATTATTCTCCGCGGGGTGAGAATAGCTGGGGATTGACAGTTGTAATTGGGACTTCTGGGTATGATTGGTGATACCCGAGTCGATTGCATTGAGTATGCATGTAGTATTGGTGCTTAGGCATGTATACCAGCGTGTGTATACAAATGCCAATATTTTCTTGGTACTTGTCGAGCATTGGATTAGTATGCTTGGATGAATGAATCTCCGGTGAGAGATTGTGGCACCCTGAGATTAGTAACTCAATGACACAGTATATTCTGAGGAATGATTGTGAGGTCGGGTTGACTCCCTCTGAGGAGGGATTGACGTAATTGGGATCATGGCAGATCTTTGCTGGGTAATCTGATGGTATCCCTATGTTAGGATTGTTGAATCCTAGGGTAAACGAGGGATGTCCAGGATTGGATCTGTTGGGTGTCATTGTTGACACGTGAGGTATTAATGCAATTGATTTTCTTGCATGTCCTCTATGGGGACTTGAGACCTTGTGGATTCTCGATAGTGTGTTTGGACCAAGATGTGATTTCTTGGAATACACGGATGTAGACATCTTTGGAGATGTGTTTTGTGTTGATCGGTGGCCGTGATGTTGCTCGATCCGTGTTGCGAAGTGGTGCAACTACTCCTCTGTTGGAGATAATTTTGGAAAGTGGAAACCGGATGTAGTTTAGGTACACTGTTGTGTACGGGTGGTTTTTTGGTAACGATGTATGTTTAACATCGTTGGTTATGTCTTAGAGATATCATTGGGGCGATATCTATTTTGGAATCTCGAATGATTCGTTTGGTTAGCAGTTAGGGTTGACCGACTGCTTTTGGGTGGTTAGCGTCGAGGTATGCTGACATTCTTTTGAGATGGTGATGACGTGAGAGATTTACTCCATTTCAGGTTTTAGTGCGAGGTCGGTGTCCTCGCGGTCGGTGTGTCGTTCATGATATGTTCATGACTCGACGATGTAGATCCGTTTGGATTGTGTGGTCTCGGCGATATGTGAAGTACGCCTGTGCAAATTTTGAGGACAAATTTTATTAATGGGGGATAATTGGGAATTAATGGCATTAATCCCGGTGTGGTAATGATCCTTTATGGTTTTTAATTGCGGCAATTATGAATTAATTGCGGTGTTGGAGCACCCGAGGATGTTAAATTCGGGTATTTGGGATCGTTGGATCCAAAGGTTGAGATTGTATTCTCATCGTGGTGAAAAACCTTGAAATTGGGTTTTTGGTGGGATCTAGGGTCCGGAGTACTTTGTGCTGGGGCTGATAATGGAAATAAAGTTTGAGAGGTAATTATTGAAAACAGATGATTTTTAATGAATCATGATATATTTGTGGAGGACTTGGTATTTTGGAGCTTTGGTGCTATATATACCAAATGGACTCGGTATTCCATTATTTGCACGAAGTCCCTCCTCTCTCTTCCCTCTCTCTACGCCAAACCCATTTCCCATTTCCCCTCTTTTCTCCCATGGAGGAGAAATCGTTGGTAACTTGGCTCGGGAGCCGGATTTCTCGAAGATAATCAGGTATTGATCTTCCCTTCGTCCTTATCTTCGATTTGATAGTGAGTATTATGTTGGGTTTGGAAATTGGCGATTTTTGGTAAAAATCCAAAGTTATGTTTTTGGTGTTTTTATTGGTTTTAAATGGAGTATTGAGGTGTTGGAAGTGTATGGGGTGTTGGTTTTGAGTTTGGGGTGACGATGAACAGTCGCGGCGATCGATATCGAAAAGTGGCCGATCGATCGCGGGGGTCTTGGCGATCGATCGCGAGATCTGGCTATCGATCGCGGCATGCATTTTTTTCGGAAGTAGGTTCTCGCGATCGATCGTGGGAAGTGGCGATCGATCGCGGCCCTGTTTCCTTTGGTTTTTCGAAATTTTTGGAAAATGTCGGGATTTTGGAATCGAGGTTTAATTAGCCGATTTTCGGGGCAATGTCTACATTCCATTGGGAATGCTATACCTTTAAAATTGAATGGTTGGAGCCAAATTTTAATACTAAAATGGGAAACTCGTTTTAGTAAGTGGTTAGCCTTTGTTCACTTGGAATGAAATATTTTGGGTATTATGCATGCTTAGCCCGGAGTCTTTTAAAATGGTTAATCGTCATGGATTAACGATAGGTTTGGAGGTTGTGAACGTGCTTGAGCACGTGGTTGCATGCTTGTGTTTAATTGTGAGTTATTTATGTGTTAGCACGTAATTCATCGGGTCACGGGACTCAGTCAAGGTTTGGTTCGGACTACGGAATCATAAGGTACGTATAACGTACGAGCATAGCTTTAAATATATTATTGCAATTGTTGTGCATGAATAATATATGGTTGTTGTAATCACTTGATATGCATTGGGAATTATATGGTGCCGCTTTTGAGCGAGCAATGAGTGGTATGTTGTCGCTGTTGAGCGAAGATCGATTATGACGCCGCTATTGTAGAGCGAGCGATGGAATAGAGAGTGAAATATATGAAATATCTGTAATCATTGTTTAATGATTTGATATTATTGATTATGGTATCGGTATATGCGAAACGGATTAGTTAACCAATGTAATGGTTAACTGGCATTTGGGAATTTGATGGTTTTGGTTATTTTGAGAACAGGAACAGCACAGGGGATCCCGAATGAGGATGATGTCATCCAGTGAGTGTCTTTTAATATTCATAGCATTTACATTGTGTGAATTATGAATTGTAATTTTGTGCTTATTGGATTTGGGATATTGGTATGCTCACCCCGTGTGGGGCTGTCTCTGTTAGGGCAGGTGAATAGGTACATCGATGGCTTTGGAGTTGAACTCGAGCTATGGATTGAAGGTGCTCCCAGGATCGAAGTACTAGTGACGGTATTGAGCACAGTGTTTTATACATTTGATACACATATACTTATTTGATGCTCGTATGTGAGCACTATTATGTGTATTTGGTTTGTATAAAAAGGCAAGGGCATTTCTCTTTTCTTTATGTGATCATGCAATTATTTAGGAATTGCAAATGAATTGAGAACGTATTAGTGTATTACAATGCTGCATGATATGTTAAATGGATTTGGTTGGGGAAAAGCTTAATATTAATGAGAGGATGCAAGAAATTTTATAGATGGTATTTTATGTCATGGTTGCATGTAGTCTTTTCCCCTGATAATTTAATTGTATGCACTAATTGCATGTGTTAATATGCTAATAATGGATTAAGGGCACGGGGGTCCTTACAGGTTGCTTCACATAAGTAGAACAATCTCAAAGCTATATTTGGATTATTTTTCAATCCATATCGTATATGGAGTTTTGGTCACTGATTTTGGTAAGAATTATGTTCAACAAATATGTAACTTTAGAGAGTTACTCAGAGAGAATCGCATTCTCTTTAAGATAACTAAACATCCTCTTGCACTAACATTTAGTGCTCCACATACGTCCATATGAATCTAATTCAATGGACATTCAGCATATGCTAAAGATATTGTGGGATTTAAGTTATCATTCATTTTATATTCTTTGAACATAATCATACTAATCGTTCATAAGTTCACCAGATTCAATAAAACATGCATTTTTTTAAAAATACTGCAAATCATATTGGCAAATTTAAAAGAATATCATTCTCTATCAAAATAAGAACAATGTTTATGATTAAATCTAGAACAAATAAACAATTGCCCAACCAGTTCCTAACCAGTTCAAGATTTCATATTAAATAAATATTTCAAACAGCCTTTGCAACAACTCTTGCTACAATGCTTAGTCTCAGATAGGTGTCACCTTCCTAGGGCTTTCTACTTCTTCTCATCATATGCAACTCTTTGCAAAAATATGAGCACAACTAGCATCATATACCAAAGAAGTAGAACCAATAGAAACATTAATTTTAATATAAAACATACCCTTTCTAGAACGCTTCTAGTCTAGGTATTCCTTGCAATTTTGCGTCAGTGACCAGCAGTGAAAACATAGTTGATTCTCCTTTTTAGTTGCTACTATATCTATTTTCGTCTTTTGAGTTCGGGAACCATTTCCCTTCCTCTACTTTATCCTTGAATCCTTCCCACCAGTTGTAGAAGATTCAACAAGAAGAACGCGTTTCTCCTTTGAATCAAGGACTCATGAGTTTTCAACATTTTTACTATAAGATCACATCTACTGCCAGTTAATGAGCTATTGTCACATTAAGATTTTCCAATTTCTCAACAAGAGATAGTTTTCTTACACCATGCTCATAGACCGAAGCCCCGTCTTGCAGGTGACATGGAAATACCTTTTTTGAAGCGCGAGTCTCAGTAATCGCTTAACATTTGCAGGTGTTGGAAAATATCAGCAGTGTGAGCAAATTTTTCATATCCATGTTGAAACTCATTTGACATTGATGCTATCATATAGCACTTAGTCTCGAAATCATCGTCCCACCACTTTACAAGTGTGGTGATTTCTTCATTAGACGTATTAGAAAACACTTCAACAAGATGTGTTTCATCAATGATATAAAGCAACTTCTAAGAATTGAACACTATTTTAAAAGTCAATCAGAAATTTTGGTCCGATTAATTTGATATCTTTCGAGACTTGATGTAATCGGATTCACGACATTTACAATATTGAGCATAAACAGAAAATATAAGCAAACCGTTTGATTATTAATTAATTCAAAAACTATGGACTTTAATTATTGAATGCTCCCACTAAATTTTTCGAATTCATCACCCTCATGACAAATGAACGAAAAATCATATTTTCTTAGTTGGCTTGGAGTCCAACTAGCTCATGATAGCCCCTGACGTTGACCCATCGACTTCATGATACTAAAGGTAGATCACAATTGCATCATATACAACCCACAAGATATTTGTCTCACGATTGGCACAACACATCCCACATATGGAAATGTCACGCCCAAAAGACCCCACATGGGTGAGTAATCTAAAATTGCGCACTCTTAATTAAGTGGCAGTTAAACACATAGCTTTCCCATGCCAGATACCCCCACGTGGGTGAGTAAAACAATATGACACAACTAGCGTCTCATGGCTTCACTGTTGATGGAAGACAGGAAGCAACAAACTCTTTTGAGCTCTCCTTATCAGTTTGATATTAAAGTTTTGAATCATATTCAAAAGATGGATTTAATTTATAATTAAAATCTCATCAAATGCTTGTTTGTTTGTTTGCCGGATTCATGCAACTATGTTTTATTCATGCATCATCATATGTACTAATAAAATATACAAACAAACAGTTATTATATATCACATGTATAATAAAATTAACTGCGGATGATTACGACCTTTATCCTAATTGATCCACGTGAGTCATATGTAGATCACAAGTCTGTCTAACGTGATGCAGGTATGTAGTGCAATTCTATTAAATTTTTGCTTTCATTATGCATGTCTTGATTCTTGGTGCTCCATCTTCAATCTCGATCTCCCACTAATTCTAATAATTTTACATTTAAAGCATGCAAACAAGATAACATGGATACAAATTTGGGGTGGGATACATCAGAAAATAGATTGAGCAGGCTCACAGGCCGATAACCAAAAATCACAAATATAATGAAACAATAAAAACCTAAACATTCACCTAAACACGTTGGTCAAGGCCCGTAATCATCCACCATGCATAACATCATATGTAATTAAACATTAAACAAAACAATTACATCATACGTAATTGCACTAATCACATCACATGTAATTAGATCATAATAATTATTTTATTCTATCATTTTCCCACTAATTGTGTCATTAATTGAAAATAAAATTAACAAATTAAATTAAACAATTTTATTTAATTTCTAATTAATTAAATTTCAATTAATTGAAAATCTCTATTTTACCTTTAATCATCATATTAATTGAAAATAAAATTAACAAATTAAAAGAAACATTTTCATCCAATTTTTATTTAATTAAATTTTTAACTACTCGGCAAATACACTATTTTACCTTCAAATCATAATATTAGCCAAAAATAAAATTAACAAATTAAATGAAACATTTTCAGTCAATTTTCAATTAATTAAATTTTCAACTAATTGTAAAATCTCTATTTTACCATTAACAAATTAAAAATCATATTTTTAATTAATTAAGTATTATTATTTTTTTATTTCAAAAATTAATATCCGGACAAAACATCTAAAATAACCAAAAATAATTTATGGACTCCAAACCAATTTGATCCAAAATTAAAATCAAATTTAAAAATATTTCAAGGCTAATTCGAAATTAGACAAATTATTATTTTTTAAATAAATTCGATTTTACTGTTCATCTTCATCCCAAATAAGAACCCTAGCCGCCAGCGTCGAGGACTTGAGCAACATGCGCTGGTGCCGCTGCTGCAACACTTGCAACCGGACGATCGCAGCAGCAGTAAGATTGGTGATTTTTTTGCGCCCCCAGCCTACAGGACGATCCCAATCCATCGTTGTTCACAGCCTTGTCGCGATCCTTTGCGCATCTGGGTTCGAGATTCTCGTGCGCCAAGCCACTTCCTTTGCCAATTGCAACAAGTTTACAACCGGTGCAATCGCAAATTCGCAACCAAAGTCACGCTGCAGCCGCTGCAACACATTTGCAACAGGAGCGATCGCAGTATGAACAAGCCACTTTGTAACATCGCCTAGTCCTGGCGGCGATTATCCCTATGCGCATCGTGCAGACCTTCACAGGCCGCACATTGTGGCGGAGACATGTGCGTCGCCGCGCAAGGCCTGATGCACGCTGCCGGAGCTCCACGGAGGTTACAATCAAATATTGGAAACAAGCGGAGAACAATTCTCCGAGATCCGGCTTTTCCAGCCATGGGTCGTTTAACTTTTTTCTATGTTTTTCCGAATTCAAAAATTTACGAAATCTCAAACACGATTAGTATTGATTGGAAACGATCCAATAAAATTAATTATCAAATATATGAATCAAAGAGCAACCTGGCACTGATACCACTGTTAGGTTTTCATCCCCCATCATCAGATCCAAACGCAGCGAAAACAAACAGTAAACAGATCTGACCCGGGGACAGACGATCGCGTCTGATTCATATATCAACATGCAAATATCAAAATATAATCCATGAAAAAGAATTACCGTTCACCGACGTGAATCTGATGGCGGTGACCATCGAGTCCAATCAACCTGACCAGATCTTCAAGCACATGAGCAGTGCTAGTGTGATGTCGGCTTTTCTATGAGAGTGTGTATAGAGTGGAATTCATTTAAACCTAGATATGAACATATATTTATAGGAGTTTGGGTCACTTATTTGAGCTAGGGTTCCTAGGGTCCAACGGGCCAACCATTGGCTCATTGGCTTGTAGGCAGATGAGAGTTGAGAAAAGTGATGCGTAACGAAAAAATTAGAAAAAGAAAAAATAGGTTTTGGTTAGTAGTTATTAAGACTAAGTGTTCACCACTTTGCAAAAAGTTATAGATGATAGCACAAGCGTAACTTTATTGATTCCTAATACAGTGGCAACACAAAGCCACGTACTAAGCGTTATGCAGACATGAGAGGCTGCAACTCGCTCTGATACCAATTGTGATAATCAAGTGCTTACTACATTGCCAAAAGTTATAGCTGATAGCAGAGACACAACTTTATGTCATTATACATTAGCAGCACAAAACCCGTACTAATCGATATGCGGGTATGAGGGGCTGCACCATGTAGGTATCAATGAGTCAGGCTTGTTATGCCATAAACGGTGCAGACCACCCCGACTACGAATGCACAGAAGAATTGTTGTGTACAACATTCCCAACAGTAGAGGCAAATATAAAACAATCATTATATCATTGTTGGTAAAAATGATTTTTCTTAAATTACATGGTGCAGTTTAGTAAATTATCAGCACTAATATTTGTTAAATTTAAACCGTTTTTTTATTAAAAAAAATAGTTTAATATTAATTTTTCGATGCGTATATATAAAATATATCGCTAGAGAAGAATTTAACTAAGTTATTCATGGTATAAAAATGGAAAAGGGTGAAAAACACTTGCTCGTTTACATTACTGGCTATTAAAGACACCTTAATGTCACGGGATGAGAGTTTCACCCAGATTTTCTCGAACCCGTGCGGCACTTGACTAGTAACCCCGCGTTGCTAGCAAGTCAGCATTTCTCCCAAGTTGGTTGCTAAAGTGCTAGAAAGAGAAATAACACAAAGAGAGTTGTGGAGAATGCTTTGTATTACTTGAATGCTTGAAACTTGGATGCCTACAAATGAACTCCTACATCCTATATATACATGTCCACCTCCTCAATGGATGGTGGTGATCAATTTGATCTAATGGTTGGGAAAGACCTTCTAGGATCTTCTTCCATTCTACATGCTTCTATAATGTACTATGTATGCTCCACAAGATTCTAGAATCCAAAAGAATGTGCAAGTGAAGTCTAGAGTCTTCCGGGTTGCTCCAAAGTGTTCTTCAAGCTTCCAGAATGTCCCAAAGCCCCAAAACTATGTGAAATTACAATCTTGCCCCCAGTTGGAAAGAAATGAATTTGAACCTACGTAATGCTTAGTCGGCAAGATTGGGTGCAACACTGCGGGTCGTGACATTCTCCCCCACCGAATTTGGCGACGCCCTCGTCGCCTGCACGTCACAGAACTCCTTGTGCACAGATTGGCACAATCAATCTTTGTGCTCCCAGCCGCATTCTGCCTCAAGTAGACCTTTCCATTGCATGAAGTACTCGATGTATGGGTGCCGTCATATTTTCGTACCAACCCTTTGTTCGAGTACCGCAAGGACTTGAACTGTTGGGGTGGTGTCTTCACCATTACAAGGTCCTCTTCCTTGAACTCAGCCACTCGTGGCTTAATGTAAGTCCACTTCTTCCCCATATTGGTAGTTGTGCCCAAGGATGCTGGAGCCAAATCATTCTCTCCCCGTAAGGACTTGGCGGATGTATACGCTGTAGGGCTGCTCCCTATGCAGCCTGTAGCGATGTTGTGCGGTTTCATCGGCGTCCTTCGATATGGTTTGTGAGAAGGCGGGCCAATATCATTTATCAGCTCCATTGTGTGGTCCTCCTTCCTCTTGGGTTGTAGTTTCTTCGGCGGTTCCTTTGGCATGATGTCCTTGGAATCCCTAGGCACGACCTTGACCTCCATAGGCAACTTCCCCGGGCCCTCAGTCTTAGGCCCCTCGTCTATCTTCGAAAACATGCCATAAGTCTCCTCGTTACTTTTAAGCCCCTTCGCAAGCTCGATGGCCGACAACCTTCTCGGCCCCTTGGCCTCCCTCTTGGCCAGTATAGTGCACGGGGTGTTTGCACCTAGAATATATAAGGAGTTGGAAAAGGGTAGAATACATGCTCGTACCTCATCGAGCCACTCTAGCCCAAGCACCATGTCATAGTCGTCCATGGGCACCACCGTGTAGGAGACACATCCCTGCCATTCTCCTATCGTGGTCTTCACTCTTTTGGCCGCTCCAGTAATTGGTTTGGCCGTTGTATTTACCGACTTGATTGATCCACCGGTTGGAGTGATGAAAAGCCCCAGCTTCTTCGCCGTCTCCTCTCGGATGAAGTTGTGCGTGGCTCCCGTGTCCACCAATGCCCTGACTCGTCGGCCCCTGACCAAGGCATCCACGAACATAGACCCACCCTTGGGTTCTTTAGTTGGATCCACCTTTGCCTTGACGGCATTGAGAAGTTGTAGAGATCCGATCTTTGTGCCTTCCTCCCGCGGCTCCACGTCTTCGTCTGTCAAGGCTGCTAGTTTGTTCACCATTGGGCAATTGGCCATGATGTGGTCGGCCTTGTGACAAAGGTAGCAAGTCCGACCTCGATCATTGTACTTGTTGCCCATCGGTCTCGATGCATTGCCTTTGTTGTGGTTTTGGTTTGAGTTCGACTGGTTGCCTCCCACAACTTGGTCCTCATCCTCCTTGCTTCTGTTATTGCTGTCATTGGAGGGCCGCAACTCAATAAGGCTCTCGGCATATGCAATTGCGTAGCCAAATCCTGCACCTGCCGGCGTTGGAGCTCTTGCCTTGCCCATGGCTTGAGACCATTAAGGAATGCGAAAAATGCTTCTCGGTCAGTCAGCTCCGGGATCTCCAAGACGATCTCTTGGAACTCTTTGATGTACTCCTTAATGGTTTTGTTGTGTGTGAGTCGCCGTAGCCTACCACGAGCCTCATACTCCACATTCTCGGGGTAGAATTGACGCTTGAGCTCCGCCTTAAAATCCTCCCAAGTCTCCATGCGGCATGTGCCTCGCTCAATATCAGCGTGACGCCTCCTCCACCATAATGTTGCAGTGTCGGCCAAGAATAGAGGCGCCGTGCGAATCTTAGCCTCGTTGTCCCGCACATTCGAGGCAGCAAAGTATTGCTCCAAGTTCCACAAAAAGTTATCGAGTTCTTTGGCATTTCGATCCCCATTGTATGGTTTTGGCCTTGGAACATCGATCCGCGTTGGTGCTGTGGCCACATGATCCCCTGCGTTGGCCATTGCCCGCTTACATAGCACCATGTCGGCCTTGAGAGTTTTGAACTCTTCTTGCAAGGCCTCAACCATGCCCCTAAATTCATCAAATTGATTCTTCACATCAAAATTGAATGAGTTAATTTGTTGGAGTACCTGGCCTTCAAACTCCTCCCCTGAGGTGTTCTCTTCAAGTTCCCGAACCCTCTCGGCCACATCCTCGAAGGCTTGGGATTGATCCGCCATGTATTGCTCCAGTCGGATCATCCGGCTTTCCATGCCACCCATAAAGTAGATCGAGGGTTCCCTTGACTGACCTCGGCCCTTCCTCGGTGCCTTCTCTGGCTTCTCGGGTTGTTGGACCACCCCTGAGTCCGACATTCTTTCTTCTAGCAAACACCAACGAACAACCTTGAGTGCGGAAGCTTTAAGAGCCGACCTAGGCTCTGATACCACTTGTCACGGGATGAGAGTTTCACCCAGATTTTCTCGAACCCGTGCGGCACTTGACTATTAACCCCGCGTTGCTAGCAAGTCAGCCTTTCTCCCAAGTTGGTTGCTAAAGTGCTAGAAAGAGAAATAACACAAAGAGAGTTGTGGAGAATGCTTTGTATTACTTGAATGCTTGAAACTTGGATGCCTACAAATGAACTCCTACATCCTATATATACATGTCCACCTCCTCAATGGATGGTGGTGATCAATTTGATCTAATGGTTGGGAAAGACCTTCTAGGATCTTCTTCCATTCTACATGCTTCTATAATGTCCTATGTATGCTCCACAAGATTCTAGAATCCAAAAGAATGTGCAAGTGAAGTCAAGAGTCTTCCGGGTTGCTCTAAAGTGTTCTTCAAGCTTCCAGAAGCTTCCGGAATGTCCCAAAGCCCCAAAACTATGTGAAATTACAATATTGCCCCCAGTTGGAAAGAAATGAATTTGAACCTCCGTAATGCTTAGCCGGCAAGATTGGGTGCAACACTGCGGGTCGTGACATTAAGCCCTAAAATCTCAATAATTTTCTATTTCTGAACGCTGAGAAAGTATGGAAATTCTTTGCACGTCACCGAGCTCGTATAAGCGTGTAATAGAACCTGGCATACAGCCTTATTCTGTTCGTGAATCAATACTATGTTTGAGATTGAGTTGAGAATTGGTAACTCAATACAATTGGCAATTTCTTTTGGAGAAGATTGTATAATTGTGTTGTAAATATTTATATTTTGGATTTCAACAACCCTAATATTTATTTAATATAATTTTGCTTACTCATTTTTTTTAGAGGTTGATAGGTTAAATATTTTTCGGCATACTGCGAGACTCGAAATCAAGCTCCAAAGTGGAGGTGGATTCTTACCAACTAGGCTAAGCGAAGGAGCTCAACACCCCAGGGCTCTTGGTGCATAATTACATGACACAACGGCAGAGTTAATTTTAAACACGGCAGTGATACATCGCTCCACCTCGTGATTATAGGTGTCAATACACCACTTGGCTTGGCGCCCAATTTGTTATGGCTCTAACCACAACCATCTATTTTTGTGGCCAAAATTTGGACTTTAAACAACTATCAATACACAAATTCAACTTTCACATGTTGATCAACTCTGTGGATTGGAATCAATTGCTTATTTTCAAAATAAAATGATTTCAATTTTATAAAATAATCTCTTAAAAAAACTTCGGATTTATCATAAAAAATTTAAAGCTAATATATTATTATATATGAAATTGAAATTTGTATCATGAAGTAAACTAATTCAATTCATCAAACTAGTGGGGTCAATTCATTTTAGAATTATAATCAAGTCAAATTCTAGAAATGTCTTCCCCTTTTATTTATTTACTGTAGTTTTTAAAAGTTAGTTGTCCCATTCAACAAACTTTGTGTGAATAAATCTTTCAAAATATATATATATATATATATATATATATATATATATATATAAACATGTTTTATTGGTTTCCTGTGACACTTGTAAACATGTACGTGAATTTCAATATTTTCCATCACTAAATTTCAGCCATCTTAGTCAAATTAGACTCACGTGAGTAGGGATGATCAAAAAATCGATTAAATCAAAATAGGGGTTATCAAAAAATCGGTTAAACCGAAATAAAGATCGAACTAAATTATTTTAGAAATTTGGTTCGGTCAAATCGAAAATTTAGTTTTTTAATAAAAAATCTGTTAAATCGGTTCATTTTCGTTATCAATTTTAAAAATCGGTTAAACATAACTAATTTTAAATAATATAGGTTTAAAATAAGGGAAAATTACAAGAAGTACACTTTTGTGACACAAAATCTTCTTAAGCCTTGGGAAAAAATCTTAGTGCATAAAATACCAAATTGGAAACAATTTTGTTGAAATAAGTCCAATTTTCAATCAATTAGGTGTTTTATGATGATTATTTTACCCCTCAATGGTTTGATATATTGCATTCTATCAATTAGGCTTTTGTTTAAATTACAAAGAAGTCCATATATAATATTAATTATCTTTTATATCGTTATATTTATAGAAAAGTAACATTTAACGTCGTCTTTTTACACGTCCCCGTTTTTTGCTATCCTTGGCACAAAATGGTATCATAGCCTAGGTTTATTCTGGAAATACTATGATAATATCTTGAATATTAATTTGTAACCTATACGGAGGAGAAGATTCAAGAATTATGGATCCGAACGAATGTTCGAAGTGTCATTCTTACAGGTGGTACTTCCAGAAATTGGAAGAACTAAATCGAAAGCATATGGCAGAAGCTCAACGCTTCAGCCATAAGTGTAAACTTTTACGAGGAACAGGTTTAGACACATCAGGTACAAACCATTACAAGAAACTCGAAAGGATGGCTAAGAGGTTCCATCAAGTGAACCTCAAACTACAGTTCGAGTTAGCAGAACTTCAGGAAA
This sequence comes from Haberlea rhodopensis, assembly GCA_907163345.1. Taxonomy (NCBI): domain Eukaryota; kingdom Viridiplantae; phylum Streptophyta; class Magnoliopsida; order Lamiales; family Gesneriaceae; genus Haberlea; species Haberlea rhodopensis. The sequence goes on from CAJQUN010001362.1 coordinate 55,844, forward strand.
ACGATCATCCTGAACATGAAAATATGGTTCTAGCCGCCAATGAGCCAACAAGGTCTGGACCAGATGATTAGGATGGAAGAACCAACCTTTCGAGAAATCGAGCCAGATTCTTCTAAGATATCCCGAGATCTTAGAGAGATTCAGAAGACAGTGCAGCGCTACGGCTACCTTCAACACCATATCCCTGCACAGATCTATCAGATTCAGAGTCAGATGGAGATTATGATTAAACATCAGAAGGAGATTCTTGAAAACCTTCAACATGTTCAATCTCGAGTGAAGGAATTGGAGTCAAGGCTAAGTCTGACAGGAAGAAGGAAGGGAGGATGGTTGCCACCATCTTACGGAACAGAACCTCGTTTACACCAAAAAAGGAAAGCAGAGGAGGTCCGAAGGCCTTTGTCAGAGACTGAAAATATGATTGCAGTCCTACGAGGAGAGCCATTACATCACACAAAGTAATGGAAAGAATCAACTTGAAAGATCTACGTGATCTTGCTGATTCATTTGCGGGAATAAATCTCGTAGAATTCAAGACATGAAAGCTTGTACAAATACCTCCACCACAAGAGAGTTTGGTTCACACAACCCACCCGAAGGTGATCAAAGTATGCCACACAAGGAAGATTTCTCTTCAGCATCTTTAGATCCCCCATTTGGAACAAGGAACCGTTCCCGAAGGCCAGATATACATCAGAAGCCCTACGGGAAATCTCAGTTAGATCCAATCCATCCATATCGACTTATGCTCAACATGGATATCTTGGATTTCAAAAACAGAGAAGTTCTTATTGATGAATGGGCTTCAGCAATGAGAATAGCAGCAGGAACCCTTGACTTAAGCAAAGAAGGGTTCATTTTACTTCTTAAAATGAGTCTGGAATGATCAGTCAAGAGCCCCTGGGATATGGGAGACCCAGGTACCAATGAAGAAGTTTTAGCAGGAGAGTCCCTGAAAGAGATCGTGAACAAGATGACAAAATTCTTTAAAATCTGTTTCATTGGAGTTAGTTACTTCAAAGGAATGGAGGAAGAGAAGGCTAAGAAATATAGATAAGCTCTAATTAGCCTGAAACTACATGATATCTGTTATGTAGACTAGTACATCAAACTCTTTACAGAGTATCGATGGAAGACAAAGATAGAGGAAAAGGATGCAGCAGAATTGTTCTTTGCCAAAATTCCGAGTCCATGGAGAGAAATGCTTATCCAGGCGTATACACCTCATGCAAGCGAGACGGTGTCCATGAGAATGTCATTTATCAAAGTAAAGATTGCGGAGTGGTGCTACCAAGCAAAGCTCCAGAAGAATTTCAAGAAGCTCAGAGGAATCAACAAAATGGCTCCTCTTTGCTGTACGAGAAATGATATCCCTACAATCATTGGAAACTACCCATAAAGACGAAAGATGAAAAAACACAAAAGTCATCCATATGCCCGAGGAAGTAGTTCAAGAAGAAGTAGGTCTTCATGGAGACCTAGAAAGTCCTTGTCAAAGCAGAAAGCCCGAAGCTACAGATCGGGGCAAAGATCAGGACCAACAAGGAGTAGAATCTCGTCGACAGGTTCTAATCAAGCTAGTTTTAGCAGAACACCAACGAAGAGAACTTTCAGACGCACACATACTCATGCAAATGAGAGTTTCAAAGATTGTAACTGCTGGACATGCGGAGCAACATGACATATCTCTACAGATTGTCCAGAAAACCAAAGCCGTGGAGTTAGACAGTTTGAGCATACCAAGGAATTTGAGGATGCTGTACAAGTATATCAATTTGAGAATATTCCCTCAGATGAAAGCATCTACGAAGAAGAGATCTATTCTGATGGAGGTTAATCCAGCTCAGAATCAGAGTGAATGAGAGTTCCTTCAATACGTGATTAGAGAACAGCCGTCGGGGTTTTTCTCTCATACCACTGTTTCTCATAAAACTCTTATGAGGATCATGAAGGAAGAACCAAAGCTTCAAATGTATGATGGATTTACAGTTGGAGCGATGGAGAAAGCCATGGATATGATTGGTCTTCAAAGCAGGAAGCATCAGATTATCTATAGGATTACAATATGTGAATTTGTTATCCCGATGGAATTCACGGGAAACCAAATTGAGATGCAATTAATCCCCTACAGAGAAATCCAGGAGATTAAAAACAAGGTGAAAAGAGAGGTTGCTAATACACTCTCATGGATTCATATCGGAGCCATTAGAGTTATCATTAAAGCAACATTCAAGGAAGGAATTGATTCCCCTCTCAACCTGGCGATCTTTGACAAGAGAATCCCGAACCTCAAAGATTCATGTTTGGGAGCAGTGGCAGGAAATCTGTATGCAGGAAAGATGGCCTTCAACATCTATCCGAGTATTGCATACAATTTAGGAGATCGAGACTTCAACAAAGTTCTCACTCTTCATCAAGATTTTAAAAGAGAAGATTTGATGAAAGAATGGAACAGGCTCGATCACCTACAAGGTGTCATACGCACTCTCAAATACTCATCATTCCTAGGTATTCTTGATAAAGGAATTCATCGAAGTCCCCAGAATCTTCTAAGATTTCGCCAAAGCAGTATTGCCGGACATCATTGATACTCCAACAATGGGAGAGATCGATGTGAGGATACAAGATCAACCTGTTCTAAACAGAAGCAGGCGCCTTATGATCGAACCAAGAAGGATGTCTTTCCAACAGGATAGGTTAATCAGCAACTATCCGGGGGAAAAACAGAAGCAGCCTCAAGCAGAATTCAGAAAATTCCTGATGTATTCAAAACAATAGGAAAACTGAAACGCCCAGAAGGCTGGAGAGAAGTGCGGATAGTTTTCGACATCACCGAGAATAACAATATCTTCCCCTGCGATGTTCTATATTATTTGCAACAACCTACAGTTGGCAAATTTCAAGGAAACCTTCAAATTGGTGAAATTGATCTCATAATTGAAGGAATTGCCGGAAGGATCACAGAACAGCTTATTTTAGGGATTGAATTTCTCGAGGAACATAAACCTTGGGAAAGATTGCAAGATGGAATGGAATTCACGGTCGGCAGAAAGAGATACCATATTCGATGACCACCAGTCCATTCTCAATATACATCTCCGTTGGATGTTATATGAGAAGTACCGGGCAGAATATTTTGCAGCGTACATAGATTCAGAAACTGGGATATGTACTGCCAGGCGAGATATCTTTCCCAAAGAAGTTGGTGAGAAATTACCAGCCATTGCCGGAAGAGACTTTTCCAAGAGGATCCTTATTCTTAATGAAGAAATACAAGGAGCGGAAATCATTATCGGCGGAGCAGCCGGTACCCCATGGTACAAAGTCAAAACTCCACCTATTTATTTCCATGATATAGGCACCGATATGCTGTTAGGAAACAATTTCCTACAGATATTCAAATGGTTCACACAAGAGAACGAGACCAGGAGACTTATTTTCACAACCCTTTATGATCATACGATTATTGTGCAGAGACTACGGGAGGCGTTTCACAGAAAATTCCCTATTAGTTTTCGCAGCAAGGGTGGTGATGAAGGAAAACTTCGACACCCAAAGATGAAGGGTCAGAGGAAATTTGGAAAAGCAATTCTTCAGTTTCGACAACAAGGTCCTAGTGAAAAGGATTCTCAAACTTTTGATTGGGTTAACATTATGTCTTTCAGGGAACATGATGAGGAAGAAGTGACTCCAAAAACCCAGTTGCTATTATAAAAAAGGCATTACAAGAAGAAGTTCCCCAACCTGAGACTACCCTTGAAGAGCGAATTACTCTAGAGGATGTAAAAAGGAAAATTCGGAGGAATTACAATGAGGATCCACTAGCATGGTGGAACAAGAATGAGCTCAAAGCTACTTTGAAGGTGAAAGCCGGAAAAGAAAATGAGTTTGTCAGATTCATACCAATCCCTATGAATATGGAAGATCGGATGGATATGCAGATGATACTTAAGGAACATCTTGACCTTAAGTTAATCTCAGCAGGTATTTCTCCATACAGCAGTCCAGGATTTCTTGTTCGGAATCATGGAGAAATTAAATGAGGAAAGCCGAGATTGGTGATCAACTATAAAGGGGTCAAGGAATCTTGGAGTTCTATGGATATTTTATCCCAAGCAGAGAACATTTGGTAAATAGCACAAAGAATGCCAAAGTGTTTTCTAAGTTCGATTGCAAGTCTGGGTTCTACCAAATTAAAATGGAGGAAGCAAGCAGAAAGTTTACAGCATTCTCCACACCACAAGGACATTATATCTGGAATGTTATGCCAATGGGATTGGCAAATGCTCACCAGATATATCAAAGAAAGATGGATAATCTGTTCAAGGATTACCTCAGCTTCATGTTCGTTTATATTGACGACATCATCATAGCGTCAAGAAACATGAAAGAACATCTTAAACATCTGGAAATCTTTTCAGACGTTTGTTACAAGGAAGGATTAGTGCTTTATGAAAAGAAAGCAGTGATTGCTACAAGACAGATCGTGTTCCTTGGAATCGAGATCGACGAATCTGGAATCATCCTGCAGAATCATATCGTTGAAAAAGTACAAGGATATCCGGATGACCTCAAGGATTTAAAACAACTTCAGAGTTTTTTAGGAGTTGTTAATTTTGCTGGGATGTTTATCAACAATCTAGCAAACCACAAGAAGGTGTTCAGTCCACTACTCAAGAAAGATGTTAAGTTTGAGTGGAATGAAGATCACGGACAAGCTGTCAAACAGCTTAAAAAGGTTTGCAGGCAACTACCAAAGCTTGCAATACCAAACGACGAGGATGAACTGGTATTATACACAGATGTCAGTGATCATTGGTGGGCTATAGTCCTCATGAAAGTCACACCAGAAGGAGAAGTGTCACGCAGATATTGCAGTGGGCTATTTGATAACAACGAAGTTATCAGATGGCACATCAACGAGAAGGAGTTCTCTGCAGTTCGAAAGGCTTTTAAAAAATGGTCATTATTCTTACTTGCAAAGAAATTTATTTTGATTAGTGTTAAGTCTTTTCTGAAAAATAAAATTGAATTAAAACCAGAAAAGGCTAGACTTTTAAGATGGCAGGCTGAATGCCAATATTATGATTATGATATTGTCATTATGAAATCTGATAAAAATATACTTGCAGATTTCTTAACACGAGATGGAGGGACACATTCCTAGCTGTACTCTCAAACGAGTTAGGAATCTCAAGGAAAACCTAGAGATCTTGGAACGAGATTTTGGGACTCTAGTCTCAATGTAGAGGTCGCGGGACGACTTCAACGAGCAGATCAGGAACTTGTTACTGATCATATACGAGCATGCTTTCGGGACCATGAATGATTGTTTGAAGTCTTGAAAGGGCCTATCCTTCAGGCCACACCTTCAACGGTGTAAAAAGAAGTGTTTAGAGAACGTGGCTCATCTAACCCGGAGGCAAGGGATTCAAGTACCCCTGTCACGAGTGGTGCAGATGATGCACTCCTTGAGGATCTACAAGCTGTAGCGAATGTTGAGGGTCAGGTGTCATCACAATCTAAACCTTCAAGTCAACCCAGCACCTCTGGGGTAAAAGAGGGAGAGTTGAATCTTAGGCCAATGACTGGCAAGTCTAAGGTTCAAACTAATGATGGTTTAGTTACCAACGCACTTGGGAGAAACTAATTACCAGACGATGTATCAACCCAGACAAATCTATAGTTGATATCTCAGGGAAATATCCGAGAGTTTGGATGAAACCGGGCAGCCATCAAAACGATGTTCAGGAATTGTATAATTTCGGAGCTCTGGCTTCGGTTTATACTGTGGAGCCAGCCTTCTCTGAAGTACCAAAATTAGCGAAATGGATTAGAGAAGCTGTTTACGAGACTTGGGCCAATAATCCACATTTCGCAAGAGGCGATATCTTGGAGTTGTATTTTTTTAGTGCTGCTCCAGAACCAGCGAAGAAAGGCTTCATCAAAGCTTTTCATTTTATCAAGCTTAGAAGACCAGATGGAAACGCCCTGAAAAATATAAAAATGGCGCTACCAGAAGGAATTCCAATTTTGGCTGGAACTATCACAGAGAATGAAGTTTCAACCAGACGAGCATGGGGTCTTTGGGTTTGTCTAACAGAAATGGACAAAGTCAAATATTTATTCAAGTTCTTTCAGAATTCAGCCAACGGAACTTTCTTGCTGAATTCCATGACAGGAACCTCCACCAGATTTGCCGAAGAACTCTTTGAAAAAAAAGAAGAAGAATTCTTTGGGAAAACAAGATCCCGGCAGGAAAAGAGACTTACCGTAAATTATGCAACGTGTCACACATTGGCCGATGGATAGACCATATTTGCCAAGCATGCCCGGAGCAGAAAGAACCAGAGTTCAGGAAAGGATTCCGCTCCAAACCCGACAGATCAGAGGCAGGAAAAGACAAAAGACCTGCTGACAAGAGAGCCTGTTTCCTAAAGCTCGGGGACCACAAAAACCACTAATGTAAAGATTCCCCGACAAAGGAAAAGAGGTGGACCATTAGAAGTTAGTGCGGATACTGTTCAACGCACTCAGACAAAAAATAATGGACCACTCACGAGAAAAGTTGGCACATTCAGACAAAGATGCCGGACCACGTGAAAGTTAAGGCTCACTCACAGGCGCACTCAACAATTATCAAGATTTGGAATCCACATTTGAAGTCCGGATTCATGCCTATATAAGGGCACTCAGTCAGGAAGCTAAGGACATCAAAAAATTCTCCATGGTTTTCTAAGAATAAATTTAGAGTCTCCAAGCTTTGTAATATTTCAACTTTCGTAGCTTGGTAATCTTTCTTTCTTTTCTTTCTTTTGTAATTGTAATATTGTTCTGTTTGTTTATAATTTATGTGTTCTTGGGTCAAGCATCATCTATATGAGAGGCTAAACAAGTCTGCCTCCTCCCAAAAGGAGATGTTTTATTGTAAGAGATGTTATAAGGATTCCAGAATAAAAATAAGGTTTTTGCCCATCTATCTCCCAGATTTCTTTAAATCTTTATTATATCTTGATTATACCTTACGCCCTAAGGCAGGAAACGAATTAGGGATGTACTGTGCAGTTTCTGAAGGAGTCGGATAACTGGCAGACTAACCTCGCCCGTGAGCTGGGGTTGGATGGTGAGGAGCCATTCGTAAAACAGTCTGAAGGCAGTAAGTTTTCGACTGGTGGCATTGCGACCCACCTCACCCGGTGCCGTTATGGTCAAAATGGTATTTTTCAGTTTGTTAAAATTTTATTGTAATACGGAAGCATGTTGGGCCTGTTATTTATTTTAAAACATGATCTTCTAATCGGGTTTTGAATTATAATTAGACGAACGTTATATAAAATGTGAGTCCTTTGCAAAAGTATGCTCTATGGATTCATCCCGAGATGACAGAAACTGAAGGATCTAATGTTCATATGATGCTACTGTTTGGTAAATATTAGGTTTCGGTTAAATCGTTTTAGCATGATAATCGGTCGGTTTGATTTTCCCCAAAAATAATTCGGTTATTTTGGTTTTGGTCTATTCAGTTCGATCGGTAACCGAATAGATCGAATGCTCACCCCTACACATTAGATGCCTCCACTAAATATTCAATTAACGCACCAATTGTGTAAGATAAATGAGGGCTGAGTAATATGCATGAAATGAAAAGATATTGATGAGATATAAATGATATGTTGTTTGGTATGTATACCCGTTTATTGAAATAGCCAAATAGGAAGATCACTTTTTTTTTTGAATTATTTTTGGTCGGTTTGCTTTTTACTTTCTAGCGTATCATGAATAACTTAGTTAATTTATTCTATAGCGATAGATTTTAGATATATACATCGAAAAATTAATATTTGAACTACTTTAAAAAATTAAACAACTTAAATTTCATTAATATTATTGCTGATAATTTTACCAAACTGCATCATATAATTTAAGAAATTTATTTTTGTTAATAACAAGATAATGATTGTTGTATATTTGCCTCTATTGTTGAGAATGATGTACCAATAATTTTTCTGTGTGTTTGTAGACGAGGTGATCTGCACATTATATTGGCATAATAAACTTGACTCATTGGCACCTACGTGGTGCAGCCCTTATGTATGTCGCTTAGCAAGTGGTTTTCCGCATCCATTGTATAAGAAAATAAAGCCGTGTCTATGAGCTATAACTTTTTACAAAACGGTATGCACTTGATCCTAACAATTGATATCAGATTCAGAGTGAGGTCATGAGTTCGAGCCGCCCAAGAAGCAATTCGGAGGGGAGATTGTTTGGAATGGTATCCCCAACAATTTTTCGTTCGCTTGTAGACTGGTGGTTTGCATCGTCTATGGCATAACAAACATGACTCATTGATACATATTGATGTAACTCGTATCCATATATCGCTTAGTCCGAGGCTTTGCGTTGCCACTATATTAAAAAATAAAGTTATGTGTCTGCTAAATATTGCAATTATTCTATATCTATTGTCCTTGTCGTACCCGAATTCTTCCCGCTCATATATATTATAGAATCATCTAATTCAAACCATATATGTTAAGTCGGTTTGAATTTTATAAAAACTGCCCAAACCGCAGTGCGATCATCCTTAATGAATATGGTAAATAGAGCATCTGATACAACGAACAAAATAATATTTTTAGAATGAAAACTTTAATAAATTACTCTCGCTTATATTTTCTAAATTAACCTTACATTAATTTAAAATACCAAATTTTAGGTAAAATCCCGAGTTCAAATTTTATAGACGGTGAAATAAGATATTGAAAGAGCTTCTCCCTATTGTGCCACAACACTCGAAAATAAAGTGTAAACATAATACACACTCAAGGAACAACAAAATTTACGTGGTTCGGCAATCGCCTACGTCCACAGAAGCAAACACAAATTTTATGATATATTCACGAGAATTACAGATATATTCCCGGATCACCTCATATCTCAAAAATATAATTCAGAAACTCCTACACTTGAGTTTGGTTGAGAAATTCTTCGGATGAGGGATAATTTTCTGAGGAAGAATTAAGGGGTTTATATAGGTGCAAAACCTCAAGATAGAGGTTACCAAGATGCGTTTGCTATCTTCCATTTTTGACCAAAATCTATAATGCACGGACACTGACGCAGTGACACTGACACACATGATACGGACAAGACACGAATTTCTAAAAAAATTCAAATATATATATAAATTATACATATACTATATGACAAATATTAAAATTCATGTTTTTTAAATTTCTAAAATCATGTGAAATCAACATTTATATTCTTATCAAATTGAAAAAGCATATAAATAAATACATGTCACTGAAATCAGCATAGTATCACTCATACTAACACCAATACATATTACAGTAATTAATATAAAGTTTAACAAACACGTCCAAATAAAAAATATAACCAAAAATATTATTACCAATTTCAAAAATAATATATATAATTGTATGTCACTGAAATCATCATAGTCACTTATATTAACATCAAATGCATATTATTTCAATTGACATAAAGTTCAACTAACACGTCTAAATTTTATTTTGGCCAAAAACTTTTTAAATTTTACAATTAACACCCAAAAGTGTCATTTCTGTGTCGGAAATGTCCAATTTTGAGGGTAGTGTATGACACGGGTGTCCGATTTTATTTTTTTAATAAATAAAGGGCGCCTTCCATTGCTTTTGCGAGAGAGGACTAAGGGATAAGGAAAGTAGGGCGGCGTGTTCGACACGTGTCCGAGAAGTGTTGATGTTTGAGAAGTGTCCAACAGTGTACCGAATGAGTAGGAGTGTCAGTGTATGACATAACAAAATTAAAACATGTTGCAGAGTGGAACAGAGCCACCAATTGTACAATGCATTCACCGGCCAAGCCACCGCCCAAATATTGTTGAAAGTCAGCCATATCCAACAATCTCCACCTTGGCCATTTTCTTATCAATATGTGCTGTCTCCTTCAGTACATCCTCGTGCACTAGATACTGGATACTCGATCAATGTTGATCAAGTCCAAGCAATATTGTAACTTGATCCATGTCACCACCTTTGTCAACAATTATGCAACACTATTTGCAGTACTGGTTTTCTGAGTAGAATATTCCATTATTCTACTATTTCCATAAGAAAGTGGTTGTTGTGAATATAATGAACTTGGTTCCTTATTCAGACATATGAGCCTCTGACTGTCGCAGAAATCTCAGTATTTTTCTAATGAACTCGGTTCTTTGCCAGATATATGGCACTCCGACTGTCATAAAAAATCTATGTATTTCTTCTACATGATACCCAAGTCTTTCATCAAATTTAGACTCATATGCTTTCTGTGATAGCCATATATTCTGTCTCTGTATTAGACGAATTAGCTATGGACTTTATCATAGATCTCCAACTCACTGGTTCCTGCCATCATCAGCGTATAACCTGTAGTTGATCAACGTTTCTCAAGATCACTAGTATAATGTAAATCGACGTATTCAATTAGATGACTGACCAATGCCTTTTTTTCCGAATTTGTGTAAGAGACTGTGGTTTATATATTAGAGACCAAAACACTTGATGATACACTGATATTATATTATTACGTATGAGATCTATATATAACCACCGACTGGTTTTGGTCTCGTTCAGTTTATCTACACACATCCCAAGTAAAGATTCACAAGTTTAATAATAAAATAATTATTTTATTAATAATAAAACCGACGATCCCAATTCGTGGACGTTTATTCCACAAAAGACGTCAAACCAGCCTTACACAGCTCAAACTCCGACGTAGACACGTCCTCAAAGTAACCTTCACTCGTGATCAAAAATCCAACCGTCCCTTTCACGTGACGCCCAGAGAATCCCAGCCGTCGATTCCGTACCCAAGCTAAAATTCGCCACGTGTCCCAAAGACACCTGGCACAACTAAGACGGTCTAACAATTTTAAAAATCTTATCTTCTTCACACTTCCAATCTCTATAAATATACACCACTCTTTTCTCCATTGTCTCCGTGTATATTTTCAGCTAAATCCGAGGATAAAAAACATTTAATTCGTGAAAATTGTTTCATATTTCGAATTTCGAAGTTTTGGGTATTATGGCGATGAGTTTACCTCACCAGATCGGGGCAATTTCCGGCGCCCAGTTCGGGGCTGAAGTTTCCGGCGAGGCTCCGGCTGTTGCGACGGTTACCGGGGCCGTATGGAGATCGCCGGGGAATATACGAGTGGTGGCCCAGAAGGCGGGAGCTGAGGCAGACCGTTTATCTCCATCACCGCCGTTGAGCCCAATGAGAGGCGGCGGGCGATCGGATCTCTCCGTCGCCGCGCAGGCTCTGGTGAATCCTCCGGCGCAGATTACAGAGTATGTATCCGGCGGGGGTTTGCAGGATAAGGAGGTGGAGAAAGGGGTGCCGGTGTTTGTAATGATGCCGTTGGATACCGTGACTTGGAACCACACGGTGAATAGGAAAAAAGCGATGAATGCGAGTTTGCAGGCGCTGAAGAGCGCCGGAGTGAAGGGGATAATGGTGGATGTGTGGTGGGGATTGGTGGAGGGGGAGCGTCCGGGGGAGTATAATTGGGGTGGGTATTCTGAGTTGATGGAGTTGGCGAGGAAACATGGGCTGAAAGTTCAGGCGGTGATGTCGTTCCATCAGTGCGGGGGGAATGTCGGCGATTCTTGCACGTAAGTTGATTCGAACCCTTTCGTTTTTTAGCTATTGCTTTGATTGTTTTGTAGTCGTCGTTGTTCTGGTTTTGGGATTTTTGATTCATGTTGAAATCGTGTGATTTGAGAGAATTTGAGATCTCAATGGCCGGCGGAGAAGATGAAATTGTTTGTTTTGTAGCTTCTGATATAGTTCAATGATCTGGTGAAGATTAAAGATCGTAAAGGACTATAAATTTTTAGATTAATAACTTAGGAAATTTCGGGTAAGCATGAAAGAAATGATAATCTGGCTATAATCGGACAGCATAAATATTCGATGGTTTTACTATCTGGGTTTCTGAATAGCTGGTTGATATTGCGAATGATCTTGCTGACCAACATTAAGCACTATAGTTTGTATGTAACTATGAATAATTGGGCAAAGATGTTATAGGTTTTTTTTATTCGAAACTGGCATCTATTTAGAACTTTGAAACCGAAGCTGTTCCCCTCCAATCTCGATCTTCTACTAGGTAGGGTGTATTTGGATTGATGGAATTAAAAGCCATGGATTTCAAATCTCGAATTCAAATCCATTTAATTGATTGTTTGGATAATTTTATCTTGGTGTTTCAAATCCATCTCTTTGATAAAATATAAGTGTAATTATGATGGATTTGAAACGTGATATGCCATTTTAAATTCAAGTTTCAACTCAATTCTCAAATCAAACAACCTTTTACACGACGTTTTGTTTATGCGATTCACATTGTTTCGGTGGTTCAGTGGCATTTTATGTGCAAATATTTGGAGTGTCTTGCAAATATTGTTGCGTTGTTCAATCTGTTGAAAATGGAACCAAGGTGTCTATAGTAACTATTTGATCTAGCTTTAGATAATCTACTATTGTTCTTCTTCTTGGTTTCAGATTCAGAGTATCGATTTTCTATTAAAGCTAATTTTTAATGGGATTCCTGTGTTCATAATGTTATCACTGTCTTGAATTTCAACTGGTGACATCTGAAGTTATTGATATCTTGTGAACTTTCATTTCTTCAGGATTCCCCTCCCGAAATGGGTTGTGGAGGAGGTAGACAATGATCCCGATCTTGCGTATACAGACCAGTGGGGTAGAAGGAACTACGAATACTTATCACTCGGCTGCGATAATCTTCCTGTACTAAAGGGAAGAACTCCTGTCCAATGTTATTCAGATTTTATGAGGGCTTTCAAGGAAAACTTCGAGGATTATCTGGGAGACACCATCGTGGTAAGTAGGACTTGGATATCATAGATTTTTAAATTGTTCTTAATGTTTTTTAAAGATTTCCTTGTTATGACGTTGTATCTTTTGTATAGGAAATTCAAGTTGGGATGGGTCCAGCAGGCGAGCTTCGCTATCCATCGTATCCAGAGCAAAACGGGACATGGAAATTTCCAGGGATTGGAGCTTTTCAATGCTACGACAAGGTACGATTTCTCCAAACTTCGATATTTGTTTTTAACATCATGTCATTCGTTTGCTTTTCGAATCATTCCTGTATCGTGCCATTTTTCAGTACATGATCGGTAGCTTAAAAGCAGCAGCTGAAGCAATGGGAAATCCTGAATGGGGACTAACCGGCCCAACAGATGCAGGCCACTACAACAACTGGCCAGAAGACACAGTGTTCTTCCGCAAAGAAGGTGGCGGCTGGAACAGTCCATTCGGGGAGTTTTTCCTTTCTTGGTATTCCCAAATGCTTCTAGACCATGGCGAACGGATACTGCAATCCACCACAAGTGTATTCGAAAACCAAAAAGTAAAAATCTCTGTCAAGATTGCTGGTATTCACTGGCACTATGGCTCCCGTTCACACGCCCCTGAACTCACAGCTGGATACTACAACACCCGCTTTCACGATGGCTACTTACCAATCGCTCAAATGCTAGCACGCCATGGTGCCATATTCAACTTCACATGTCTAGAGATGAAAGACCACGAGCAACCCCAGGACGCCCTATGTGCACCTGAGAAACTCGTCAAGCAAGTGGCTTTAGCAACCCTCGGAGCTGATGTACCACTTGCTGGAGAAAATGCCCTCCCACGATACGATGAACATGCACACGAACAGATACTGCAAGCATCAGCCTTGAATGTCGAAGGGAACTCCGAGGGGAAAGAAATGTGCGCTTTTACCTATTTGAGGATGAATCCGGATCTGTTCCAACCCGATAACTGGAGGCGTTTTGTTGCTTTCGTGAAGAAGATGAACGAGGGACGTGACGTGCAAAAGTGTTGGGAGGAAGTGGAGCGCGAAGCTGAGCATTTTGTGCAAGTAACTCAGCCTTTAGTGCAGGAAGCTGCGGTTGCTCTGATGCATTAGAGTTTGAAATATATGTGTAATTTGTATTTGATATCAGTTCATATTGTAGAAGTAGGTGTTTGTTCTATATCTAAACAAATAGATATTATCGTTGGTATTGTATTGCATTTTGAATTATTATGATAATTGAAGAATCATAAATCAAGTATTAGCTTCTGCTTTCATCACTTTATTTTACTCCCAAGGATTGTGTAGCACAATGGCTTAATTCATACAGTAAAGAGCTAAACATGGTACAAAGTGTTTAAATAGCCATTGGTTTGGTTCGGTTCGGCTATCGATGAAAATCCTTCAAATCAAATTTGAGTTAATATATCCAACTCACAAACCAAACAAAAATATAAATTATTAAATAGTAATCGAAACCAACATTTGTGGTTTGTTACTTGGATAATTTTTTATTTTTACTATAAATATTATGATTATTTTTAACAATAATTTAACTATTATTAATTAAATGCTAAAATGTTAAAAACATTTAAAAAATCAGTGTATACAATATTATAATTTAATAAAAAATGCGAATATTCCAAATTAATTACTTTATCTTAAAAAAAAATAGTAAAATGATTTGTCACTTGTATCATACAGTATCTATTGGAAAAGCGAAAATGGAGTATTTGATTCAAGGAAGCAATAAAAGTCGATCAAACCGACTATAGTTTTTATATAATAAACAAATTTGTAATATCCTTATTTTAACGATATACCGTAAACCCTCTATAAATTAATATTTTGGAACTATTAAATTTTATTAATTAAAAGAGGTTATTAATTTATTGAGTATTAAATTAATAATGTCGAGATCAAGTTGGGATCGAAAAAAAATATTATTTTATAGAAGTTATTAATTTATCGAGTATTAATTTATAAATATTTTACTGTATTTTTGTTAAATTTTTAATAATATGTTTGATTGAGATTGATTTTTATTTTTTCACCTAAACTTTTAACCAGAACTTTTTTCTCAATTGGTTTTAATTTAATAGTTGGTCAAAAGTCATCACTGACTAAAAATTCGAGTACAAAGGTGATTCGATTTTTCAATTTTAATCGGTTCGGTTCGGTTCCTAGCCCCACTTCGAAATAAGCAATTTTCCGTGATGTGATGTGATGTGAATTGATTTAGGGGCACCATATAACAAGCATTTGTAACACCATTCCAAATCTTATATGAAAAACACATTCTTTCCCTCAAAATTATCTTCATTTCAAGCCCATATCCATCCACATTATTTTCACATAAAAAAGGAATCATGTTATATGCATAAATAAGGGTTTAGCATCTTAAGCACAAGAACAACTGCAAACTTGTCAAAATTCCGAAATTTATATCAAGTTGCAAGTTTGGCCTAGGCAGAAACGAAGGGTATGTCCCGAAAATGGCTCTAAAACTTGTCATTTATTGGAAAGCATCTTATCAATCTCACCATTTCGGTTATACATAGCCACAAGCTTCTTGGCATATGATGGCATGTGCCTATCAGCTCTACAACCATATGTGTTCGAACAATCAGAAAAAATAAAATTGACTGTCTAATAAGTTCCAAGTTATTATGGCAACCATACCTTTGTTTTCCCCACGCACGATTTACATGCAGGTAGTTGCGAATAGTATGGTAATCCAATGAATACCGGGCAAATTCAAGACCCTTTGGACCAATCTTGGAAAGAGAAATCGTGTCAGAATATAGAGCCTTCTATGCTTCAAAAACTTAATAGCTAGTGCAAACAATCCTTACTAGATTCAAAATGAATGCAATTAAGTCGCCCACGAACTTTGGTGCAGGCTGCGCCGGACCTTTCCCTAAGAACACAAGTTACTACGATATTACTCGGAATAGCTAAGATTCAGTAAGCTATAGGAACCATAATTCTTCTATTATGCAGAAAATGTTATTTAATCTTTATAGCATATCCATATCATATACAGTCCATAGATTCAATCGTAGCACTATGTGAAGTAAGCCGTTGCGTACCTAATTTAGCATTATCATCCGCCTTTACAGTTTCCGTGACGAATGGCCGTCTGTCACCCTAGAACAATGACCATGAACTAATCAATATACAGTTGCTATACAAATTATAAAATTGTTAATTTTTACATGCCGAAAGATGTGCTTACTCGGCTCACTGTGGGAGTGATTTCCAGGAGATCTTTCACCAAGCTAAGCATCTCCCTTCCACGTTCATTCCTGCCATTGGCAGATGAGGTTAAAAAACAAGTCATGCTGAAGAATAATGCAAATAGAAGTGATTGCTTGCCATGAAAAAGGAAATATAAAGAAACAAGACTAATGGGAATAATACAAATTTGCATAAGATAACCTCACGGTAACATATTGTGGATGTTGTGTCATGCTTAGTCCTGAAAATTTTGGCACGCCCATGTACCCAACTACCAAATCCTAGAATAGTTCAAAATCGAGTTATTAAGAAACTGTATTTTTTTGGATTGAACATTTACAGGTATACTAAAAGCCATAGCTTAGAATAATGGAACTCAAATAGTTAGCGAGAATAGATTCCCAAATCCAGTGATCACTCAAGCAGAGAATTTCTACCCGTGACCTTAGTTTTTACTTTAACTTTACTATTGAAAGTATGTCATTCTACTGAAGTTATATCTATTTATAATAGTACAACTAAAATATTTGGAACTGTATAACAATCCAAACAACATATTTCGACTGTCGGTAAGTAGGATTTCATATAGGCCAGTGAGAGCACTTACCGATCCTTTAACCTTAATATCATTACTTAAGACTATCAGGTCTTTGTTTCTTTTGATAGATATCGTACAGGACTATGCAGGTTACTGTCTGGTCCAAGCTAAAACAAGCACTTATCATGTAAGTTTAGAGTTGCAGCGACAATAGTGGATGAGTTGAGGAGTGTATTATCTACTGACATAAACAATTCAACTGCAGAACAAGGTAAAGCAAAGGAAGACAAAGATAAAATATTTATAGCATGAAACGAAAAACTTGGGCAAATGAACTTCGTAAATTGAACGACGTTAGAAACAGTTAACAAGATTAGCACAAGATTATTGAATTAACTAGGGAAACACTCACCGCTAAAGCATTTGTGTAGTCAAAACAGCTGCAATAAGAAAGAATTATACAGTGTTATTTATTCTCAAATGGACAAAAGAAACTAAAAGGGTAGGTTTTAGTTTAGTGCCTATTTTTTCGAAAAGAAACAACTAACAAATTTGAAACAGAAAATGATAGGTAATTATATAAGGACGGACATAAAAGAAGAAAAAATCTTTAGCTGAAGAAGCAATTTTAAGAAACAACAGTAACATGGTTAACGAGATACTTCAATGGATAAACTTTTGAATCACACGTGGGCATGTGCATGTTTAATATAGGAAGACACAAGCTAATCATTTAAACCATTAAGTTCAGAACTTCCAACATCTTAACAAGTCCCGAAAGATTTTAACAAGTGATCCTAATATTATATAGTTTTAAGAGGGAATAATCTCTAAGTGAAACCAAGATTTTATTGAAGATAGGTGACAATAGGAATGTGAAAACATGTAAATATCTTCACAGAACGTTTAAAGATGACTTGCAAGATTTACAGAATTCTGAAGCAAGACGAGGGCATTTGACACTAATTTACACTACAGTAAGGATACATATTTCGGGAGCCATGGTCCAAATTCTAGTTCCTACTTTCAGTGATCTCCATTTATTGCTCAAACAATGAGGAAATCACAGAGCCAATTCCTGAATGCATTACTCCACCTATATCAAGGATTACTGCTACTTTTTACCTGCTTATTTTAAACACTAAAATTTACAGACCTTTTGATTAGTCATTCTAGCAAAGAGTTTTGCATTATTGAAAAAATTATTAATAAATGATAGCCACTGGATACAAGTTAGCACGAAATTAGAAATTACCTATAGCAAGAAGGAGCAATTACATCAGTCAACTCATTCGCCGGAGACAGAAATAGGGAACCTGCTCTAGTAAGATTATAGAATCTGATAAAAAAACAGACTGTACAGAAAGGCATGAGAAATTACTACAACTAATGTTACCTCCCTCAATGCCTGACCATCTAAATGCTTCAAGTGAACCTATAAAAGACCAATATGTTCTTCGTGTTCAGTTTTAGTATCATGTTAACCATGTGTCACACCAAAGGTAGCAAGTTTAAATATTAATGACACACACAAAAGAAGCTTGAGAGATGATACTGCATGTATGCCTAGTAATTATAAATGATAATGTACAGATACAAACCTGTAACATATTAAATATGTCGAATGGCCACTCAATTCCACGTCATCTGGTCCCATAAACTCAACATAATAATATATTATCTTATATGCCTCAGAACACAAGAAACGGTATGCCTAAAAGGTATCTGATTGCCGACCCTAGATTTTGAGCACACTGAGGATTTCCA